>VNJZ01000938.1:0-69636 GCA_008042795.1 Drosophila asahinai | reverse complement strand
CTTGCAAATTTTTGTTAACATAGCATATGAAATCATAACAGATTTCACCACATGACATATGTGGAGAATTCTCTACAAGAAATGTGTAGGGAATTTACTACATAAAATTTGTGGGGAATTCAGCACCTAAAATCCCAACAGATTTTTATTCCACTTAGTTACGAACGAGGCTGCCATGGACAATTACTTGAAGAGCTTTCTTTTTGCTATGATTGATTAGGGCGTTTGAAATAAAGTCGAATGATGGTAGATAGCTAGGCAAAGCTCTTGTGTCGACCGCAAAATTCTTGATATAATAAAGCGTATCCTTAAACAAAAAAATATTAATAATTTAAAAATTTATATTAAATAAAGATAAGCTCACTTACCCTTTTTATGGGACAGTTGAGTGGAAAATTTGAAACGCGCCGCAATTCAGCGACAAGAAACTTGATTGCATAATTTGATTGTATGCTGGTTTGGGCCGTACAATAATCCATCTTCACTGATAAATAATTTGTAAAAGATGATCCTAGCTTCACGGATATTGCGTAAGTGCCTGTAAAGTCATTAGCGTCTTCGGTAATGGAAATCTCCATAGAGAATGTTCCTGTGCTCTCGGATGTTTGATTTACCCAGCAACTCAAATGATTAATTTTATCTGGTACATAATTAAGACATTCAACCTTTGTCAGAATGACACCAAACTTGTTGCATTGAATATGAAAATAAAATTAAATTAATAAAATCAAACATTTATGTTCATGTTTCATGTTTCTCCTACCTTTGCCCGAGCTCTGCCTAAAAGGATGGCCAACAAAATTAGGTGGGGCAGAGGTATTAACTTTTTGATGTTCATCTTGCTGGAACACTTAGGCTAGACTAAATACTAAATGTATGCTTTTAAAGCCTCAATTAACTAATGGCTGATACTTATCATTAGTTCCATTAACATCTTCACTGGCTCGAACAAAACGTTTATAATTAATCCCTCTCTGAGTGGTTTAATCGGATGGATATATGAATATACAGCAGATCGTTTCCTCGACATTTATGATATATATTCGAACTATGTAGAAATACGCAAAACAAAAACCAATTACCGAGTCCATTAAATTTCACTCAAAGCTGTTACTTCGACGCGCCGGTAAATTAGTATTTCAGCGACTCTGCGCCGTCGTGGAGTACCTTTAAGTTACGTGACACTGGCAGAGCTGTAAGTTGTCCTTAAACTTTGCCAACTGCCGGTGGCATTCGAAGTTGCCGCCTGAACTATAAACAGGGCTGCCCGAGCTCAACTTTCGGCCTGCGTGCGGCATGCTCAATGCGGTCCTTTCCGCAGGATGCAGACCCTGTTCTACCCTGGCTTCGACCTCTTGCTTTGTGCACTGGCTGGAAACGGGAGCCAAAAAGCAGGGGACCGGAGAAGCCAAGCCGAGGGAAATAAAGTAGCCGCAAGACCGCCAATTCGGTTTGCATCGCTGCCTTGTCATGCATAAAATATTCAGTATTCAGTGAGAAATAATAAGCGAGATGCGAAGGCGAATGGGACTCTGACTGTGGCTAGGACTGGGACTGGGTCTGGGACTGTAAATGTGAACTGCAGTGCTCCGAGCTGCAGGAAGAGTGTGTGCAATTTGCAAGTACGTAGCACTGGAGGTTAAGCATGGGTGACGTGGGCTAAGTGCCTCCTGTGGGGCGACTTGGGGGCCGCCGTCAACTATTAGCCAGGTTAATGTGAGTGAGTTACCGTTTGAGTGTGGCGGTAAACTTGACTGACTGCAAGTTAATGACTGGCAATTTGTTCGAGCCCCCCGTCAGAACCGGAAATTACCGAAGGCTGATCTATAATTGATGATAATTTCTTTAATGTTCCTAATTGGCTGGCAGAACTTGGTCCATAATTTATTCGATTGGGCTCGAATCGAGCCGAAGGTAAAATATTTTGATGTCTTTCTTCAGGGGAAGTCAAATAGTATTCTTCAGATAATATGATTAATTAATGAAGACTTAGAACCCCCTAAAACGATAAATAAAATATTAAATACCTCTCGTTTTTATTCAAAATAAAATCTTCAAAAGTTTAAATGTTTTAGGAAAATTATCAAAATAAAAAAGGAAACAATAATCGAAAGAAAATTAACTAGGAAAGTACTCCAATGTTTAATTGTATATTTAATTAAGTTTTCAACTGAATAAGATATTAATGTTTTATATGAAAAGCCCCAAAATTCAACTCTTATTAAATACCATTAAAATTTAATTTGCTCTAATTAGCTCTAAATGTAATTGATTAAATATTTAAAGACAAATCAGGCTAAGTTACATAAATTAAAATCAAGCGATAAACCCAATATTAGGAATTCAGCAAATCGTATTTAATTAAAGGGCTGTGTGGTGAATACCATACATTAAAATAATTGCTCATTGATTTATGATAATTGCCGCAAAATATGAATTTATTCTTCCCTCCGCCCCTCTTGTAATTCAGCATTTAAATGTCAGAGCAAATCGTTCGGTCGGAAGTTTGTGTGCTGACAAATAATAATGCCTGCACTTATAGTAAACAACCGCAAAATCGATTCATTCGGAAGGAAATTGCAAAGTTGAAATACAAAAATACGAAAAAAAAAAAAAGACAAAATGTGTGCCCTGAAAAGTATTCAATTTGCGCATCCGCCGAAAGGCCACACGACATTCTTTCATTTTCAACGAATCAAAGCAGCTGACACTTCTGGGACTTTCAGCGAAAAGAGAAAAAAACCAATTCCGTTGCCTGCCAAATTTGCTGCACAATTTTATAGGAATTTGCGAAATTTGCATACTCAGCCGAGTTGATAGCGGGCCAAAAAAGGAGTATGAAAGTCAGTTATTACTGCCAGTTTCGCTAGAGAATATCCCAGCAAACACTACACAAATTATAAGTATACGGATTATACAGAATGTGAAGGGAACTGGCCAAGGTCCACTCGGAAGTAATTAGTTCTCTTCGGACTTCCGTCCGAGAACGCTTGTTATTATTATTAATATTATGACGAGTATTACAGGAACAAACTGGTGTTTAGCACGGATTTATAATGGCATCAAACTTAATTAGGCTGCCAGAAAAAAATGAAGAAGCGAAACGTGGCTAAAAAGGAAAAATACAAATTACGTTAATCAACTTAAATTTGCTTAAATTAGGCTGAAAATGTTCACGACCCGTAGGCGTCCTTAGTCTCTGTCTGCCTCCGGAGCCCCCGGAAAGAACCCACTCCACGGCTGCCGGCTGCAGCCGAAGGCAGCCATAAATCTGCTGCCAAGTTTCTCCCGGTGTTTGTTATGAGTGAAAAGTTCCTTAGACAACAGCAATTATCATAATAGAAAGCCGGCCAAAGTTGGGCGTTGTGTGTGTGCGAAGCTCCAAAAAGTAGGCAGCGAAAAGTTTTCAATTCCAAATATTTTTGGTGTGTGCGAGTTGTTTTTCCGCTTAAACTTTAAACAGCCTTAAACAAATATGCAAATGCATACAGAAATTATTGCGAAACGCTATTTGCATCATCCAATTAAAAATCGTATACGAACTCCGATGAAACAAATATGTTAATTATTTGTGGCCCCCAAAAACCTTGTTTAGATTGCGTAATATTAAATAATATCCATTTGCAAATGGCAATTGACAGGTAATTGGCACACATTTCATGTAAAACATTTCAAGTTATACATGCGCGTATATTTAATATTGGTTATACGTTATTGTTACCTGGTTTCGGTAATCTATCTCCTAATTAAGTTCTTGTTTGCGCCTGCCGAGCACTAAATATCTAATTAAATGTGAAATCGATAGTCGATTCCCAAATACGGAGCGCAGTGTAAGACGATATATCAAGAGCCGTCAGCAAAATGAGAGCAAAAACACAATTGAATTGTGGCCAAATGAAGAAAATGTATAGTCACGTAGGTAGACAGGTAATCTAATACGTATATCTGTATTAATTATGCGGTCTAGTTACCAATAATGAATATATTTAATTAAGATTTACTTTCCCTGAGACTCCCATCATATTCATAAAGCTATTTCAATAAAATCTTGGGTAAATAAATAAATATAAATATAAATAAATATTACATTGAATACCAATTTCTCTTCAGGCACTTAAGTAATGTTTTAAGAGCTCACACATAAACCAAATATAAATATTTAAAAGAAGACACATTAGCGAAAAAAGGTATAAATTACTCCTAGCAAAACATGAGTGCTTATAATTTTAAATATATATCAGTATTAATTATTCGGTCTAGTTAAGAATAAAAAAAAAGTTGCTTGTGTTTAGCTAGGTCTTATTTTCCTTAATATTCCCATAATACTCATACAGCTATTCCTATAAAATTCTGGACAAATAAATAAATATAAGTATAGCCCATATCAATTTCTCTTCAAGCACTTAAGTAATATTTCAAAGAGCTCACACTTAAAACAAATACAACTATTTATTTCAAGGCACAGGGAAAGTGCCACATAAGCGCAAAACATGTTATAAAATAATCCTAGCCAGACATGAGTGCTTATAAAATATGAAACCAATACCTGGCATCATTCTCCACCCATTCAGGTGCTCGAAAATGTTTATATTGCAATTCAGCAAGTCAAATAACATGCATATATGCACAATTTCATCAGCGATTGGCATTGTACTCTCTCTCTGCATGTCCACTGTTTGCTAACCGGAGTTGTATTTCAAGTTCATTGGTCTGTAATCAGTGCAGACTGTGGTCATATGCAAAATATTTATAGCGCTTTGCATCAAGCCAATCGAGCGCAGCCTGAGGGAGTTCCACAGAATAAATGTCAGAGAGGCGAGTGAACATTTTTAGATATTTAGTTTGCGCAGTGGCAATGGTAATGTAATGCCCCACAATTGGCACCGCAGAACCCAATTAATTTGAATTTAATTAGGGCTGTCGACTAGCCGAAATTTTTTGCGGCCCGACACAATACCCATCAATCAGGGCATCAATCATGGTTAGGCACATAAAAGGGAAAAAGTGCGGGAAATTTGATGCCAGAGAGACAACTGAACAACAGATGAATGTGAGCGATTCGCTTATTGAATTTTCGTCGGAATTGTGTCTGCTGCATTTTGAACAGAAGAGCCAGACATGGCACGGCTCATTGATATTGCTCATACGTCATGTGGCCCGCAACACACAAAACAGGCGGCAATGGGGCCGCAGTGGGAGCAGTCAGCGGCTAAATCCGGGGTAATCATCGAACAAGGTTCCGCTAATTAATGCGAATTTGCCATTCATGTGGCCACCGGCTAATCAAAGAGCAGCTCCGCTCCCCTTGACAAAGGCAACCCACAGAAATTAATTAGCGACATGTTCTTTCACATCAGCAGTACGGCTGCCCCGATTAGCATAATCTCTAATATGCTAATCAGTTTTCCGCTTCCCTAGAACTAGCTTCTTGGCGTCGAAGTCATCCTCCCACGGCCATTGCTGCTCATTTCCGCTGGCCAACGGATGTCGGTCCAATGAAATTACAACACAATTTCTACAAGTGCTTCTGCTGAGCTCTTCTTACACTAAGGGAAATAACTCTATAGTTACAAGTCACGAACAAATAGTTGTAGTTATTTCCGTTATGCATTTCGAGCATAGAAAAGCTAAAGAGATTCCTTAGATCCTCGTTATATATTTTTTTTTATCAGTGCACTAGACTTCTGCTTCAATTTCGATAGAAGTGTCCTTCTTTTATGGCAAGTTTCCTTTAAGGATTTTTTGCCCAGTTTGTGCTTCATTGATTTCCCATTGTTATTGCTCCGGCTAAGACGCACAAGAACATCTGAAAAGGTTTGCCAAATCGGAAAGTTTGAGGCAGTCTGTGATTGAATTTGCCAAATATTGTTTGCCCAGAAGGGTGGCCGGCAAAAGAAGAAGAAGTTGGACTAAAGACCGGTTCTGGGAAAACATTTTCTCAGCGAAAATGCTGCCAGCCATGTGCTTTGAGTTTATTTCCAAGAGGGGCTCAAAATTCACACGGACATATATCGATTTTAAATATTTATGAAATGCCCAAGGCTTAAGATATTGATATGACGACTATGGCAGTTAATCCTGGAAGTTTTTATTGAAAACATAAATATTTAAAACCTACTTATGGAAGCTTTTGTCAGTTTAAAAATTTAAGTTTCTTACCTTAGTTGTAAAAGCTAAGCACACATAGTTATTTCGTGCTCTTTAAGGGCCCTTTCCCGTTTGATATTGATCGATTAAATGTACCTGAAATTGTCTGCCTGGGAATTGTTTAACCTTACCGACTTTTACACAATTTTGCAATGCAATATCTGTCTGTTTTTCATTCGCCCGCAGAGACTTTCTCACCGAGTGCCTGTTTCCATCGCCGACACGACCGTACGAGTTGCCATGGGAGCAGAAAACCATTTGGGCCATCATTTTCGGCCTGATGATGTTTGTGGCCATTGCCGGGAATGGTATTGTTCTCTGGATTGTAACAGGTAAGCGCCTGATGGCAATGGCCCGGTCGATTCCGCAAAGCGGCTTTAAAGCAGTTAAGAGAAAGAAAAAATAACAAAATCACGTATACGCCGCATGGGCGCAGCCAGCCAGCCAGCCAGCTACGCTCTAATATCCGGCAATTTTTGCCTTGGCCATCACGTTTTTCGGTTCTTCCCACTCTCTATCTATCTCTCTTTCTTGGTTTTCCCCCCTCATTCTCCGATTTTTCTCGACTAACTCCACAGGACATCGCAGCATGAGAACGGTCACAAATTACTTCCTGCTGAACCTGAGCATTGCCGACCTGCTGATGTCGTCGTTGAACTGCGTCTTCAACTTTATATTCATGCTGAATTCCGATTGGCCATTTGGCTCGATTTATTGCACCATCAATAATTTCGTGGCCAACGTCACGGTCTCCACATCGGTCTTTACCCTCGTGGCCATCAGCTTCGATAGGTGAGTCGAGTCGCTGCGCTGCGCGTCGCAAATTTCCTTTGGCGTCATCTAATCCGTGCGTCGGCACATCCGCTTGCCACGATTCCATCCTGCAGATACATCGCCATTGTGCATCCGCTGAAGCGCCGAACGTCGCGTCGGAAGGTGCGCTTCATCCTGGTCCTGATCTGGGCACTCAGCTGCGTGCTGTCGGCGCCCTGCCTGCTCTACTCCAGCATCATGACCAAGCAGTAAGTGGGCAAGTGCCCCTTAAATCGAAACCAAAACCGAAGCGATTTCCTTGTTCTTATTTTGCTTTAAGAGAGGGTATAAAGCTAGGATGATAATTCATCATAAATATATTCGCAATCCATCAGAATATTTATAATGTTCGAGTTTTGCAAGAGATAAAAGACTTATTTACAAAAGTTACAAAAGTTCTTCGCGTTAATTATCAAATTCTTAAAGAGTATCCCCACTTTCCCTCAACGAAACTACATAGCTTTGCCATTATTGTTTCTGCTTTCCTTATTGCGAAGCATAAACAAGTTTGTAAGCCAGAGCTTATGAGCCAGCCAGTAGGGGGGTTCCCTGTGGAGAGAAGAGGCAGTCAAGCAGTCCCTGTATCGATTTGAGAAGGCAAACAGATATAGAAAATGAAATTCCTTCCACCTTCCAGGAATGCTTCCATATTTTTCCTCGTCTGTTTCTTTATTTTTTTCGGTGTTGATATAAGCATCCACATCCATCTAAATCACCTCGTCGCCTTTGCTCTGACGCCTGCCTTCATTTGAATTTTACGCAAATTTGCAACATTCGTTGCTGCGAATTTCAAAGGGAGCGCTCGGTCGGTCGGGTGTCCTGTTTAATAGAATTGAAGCATTTTTTATTTAGACTCTCCACAGGCAGAGCCCTATTCGGGATAAAAGGTCTCCCTGGGCAACAGACTCGAGGCATAATAAAGATGGCAAGTTCATATATCAAAATGTTATAAAGAATAGACGTGCCGAGGGCTCGACGAGAGTCAAACACGAAGGCAAATTCTGGCAGGGAGAAAGCTCACACCCTCTGGATTTTGAAGGGAATTTAGGAAGTAGGAGACGAGCGCAAAAGTCTATGAAAAATTGGATGAACATTTCCGAAGAAACCTCAAAGGTGATAGACAGTTAGCAGGCTAAAAAGGATATTTACAATGCAAAAAAAAAAACAGCAAAGACAAGATTAGCATTGCAAATTGCTATGGCGAGGTAGGGTGTGTGAAATTGGATATTTATGTGAGATATTAACCTCGTTTATTCGTATTAAAATTGAATTTACACTTTCTAAGAAGGGCACAGGGCTATTTTTAATTCCAGAAAATTAATGGATTTAAAAAGGATTTAAATACTTAATGTATAGAGCTTGTTACTTATTTTTAGGTAAACTAAGTAATAATAGAAAGAGGAGTCTAATAATTAAATAATACATTAACTTTTTTCTTTGATGTTTATATATAAATTGAGTTAATTATGAGACAGGTCTTCAGTAGTTTTACTTTATTAAAACTATAGCCACTGAAGAAGCCTACAAAACCCAATAAATGATAAAAACGTTAACTAAAGCTCCCCTTTGATAAAATAAATATTTAACAGCTTCAAAAACTAGAACAGGTTCCTGTTTTAAATCAATTGTTGAGTGACCAAAAACCGAGGCATTCAGAATCAATTGAGTTTGCATGAAATGGCCAAACTCCCCCAACAACCGCCAATATTGCCATCAACATTTTCGGTGCGGAACTCGTGGGCCAAATTATGAACTGTCTGCCAGTTGCCAGTTGCCATAGCCATTGCCCATAGCCGTGTTGTTAATGGCCCGAAAAGTGCCGGTAAACAGTCCGGGGGCCTGGGTGTTATTGCGGCAAGAAAAGGGAACGGGACAGGACAGGACAGGACAGGGGAGCAGCCCTTTTAAGTGCTCGACAACGTTGAGGCATAAAATATATCATAATTTGGCAAATTAAGTTTTCAATTTGTCGAAATTTGTCATGCCTGTAAAGGCAAAAGCTCCCTTTTCGCCACTTCCTTGGTCCTGCGTCCGCTGAAGCGTGAAACTTGACAGCTTTTTACGTTTCGGGAAAACTGCGGGTGTAATTAAATGATGAAATTTTGATTTCGGTGCTTCCGTAACATAAACATTTGAAGGCCTAAGTACCAAGTATTGATTTACCAAATTCAATGGACCATTCACAGCTATTACAATGGAAAATCGCGGACAGTCTGCTTCATGATGTGGCCCGATGGACGATATCCCACCTCGATGGCGGACTATGCGTGAGTAAAATATATCAGAGCTTTAAATAAGTTATATAAAATATGAAATTATAAATATATACCATTTATGTATTTTTTTTATTCCTTCAGTTACAACCTGATTATCCTGGTACTGACCTATGGCATTCCCATGATCGTGATGCTCATCTGTTACTCTTTAATGGGACGAGTCCTGTGGGGCAGTCGGTCGATTGGGGAGAACACGGACCGCCAGATGGAGTCGATGAAGTCCAAGCGGAAGGTGGTGCGCATGTTCATTGCCATTGTGTCCATCTTTGCCATCTGCTGGCTGCCGTATCACCTGTTCTTCATCTACGCCTACCACAACAACCAGGTGGCCTCTACGAAGTATGTGCAGCACATGTACCTCGGTTTCTACTGGCTGGCCATGTCCAATGCGATGGTCAATCCCATTATTTACTACTGGATGAATAAGAGGTAAATTGGATGCCAGGAGTAATATATAGTATATTTGGGAATATACAATTTAGAGAGCAATATAGTATTTTCTAGTTGGGTAAATGCATAATTTAAAATGTAAATTCTGTAATAAATTATAGCTTTAAAATGTAAATGAAATTAGAAATCATTTAAGTAATTGCCAAAATTATTTAGAAATTTTATTAAGCCCTAACTAGTGACATATTTAATGCATTCATACGGATTTTTCCACCATTTACTTCAACACTTAATTACACATTTAATACATTTAATTACCCACTTAATTAATTAAATTAAATTAAATTAATTAATTAAATTTCTCGCTTAATCCCCGTGGACTGCAGGTTCCGGATGTACTTCCAGCGCATCATCTGCTGCTGCTGCGTGGGCCTCACCCGCCATCGCTTCGACTCGCCGAAGAGCCGGCTGACGAACAAGAACAGCTCGCACCGACACACTCGAGGTGGGTACACCGTCGCCCACTCGCTCCCCACCTCCTCACCCCCCACGACCCAGACCAACCAGAACCAGAACCAGAACCAGATCCAGACCAACCCGCTCCTGACCATCCAAGCCATCCAAGCCACCCAGTTGCACTTGTCTCACCCAATCCCCCCGCCACATTCCGCAGCCGAGACCAAGAGTCATTGGAAGCGCAGCACGATGGAAACGCAGATCCAGCAGGTGCCCACGAACAACTCGGGCCGGGATCACCGCCAGACGCAGGCCCAGACCCAGGGAGCGCACAGTGGAGGCGGCATCACGCCGCGCCCTGCGGTCGAGTGCATCATGGAGCGGCCGCTGGACGGGAACAGTTCGCCGCTCTGCCTATCGATAAACAACAGCGCCGGGGAGCGGCAGCGCGTGAAAATCAAATACATCTCCTGTGACGAGGACAATAATCCTGTCGAGCTGGAGCACAGTGGTCCCAAGCAGCTGTGATGTTCCCGCCAGCGGTGCTGCTGCGACTGCGACTGGAGCGGACTGTGAATTTTCCAGGGTTTCGGAAAATGCAATTTGCCAGTTTGCTGGCTCTTCTTCTGTACATATAAGTGCGCCCACTCACACGAAAAAGGAATATATATTGAATATAGGACGTGCAGAGCAGGGTGGATCGGTTTCAGGTACAAATAGGGAATTTAAGGGGCGTAAGAAATGGTAATTGGGTATTTTCTGGTCTGGAATGTCTGGTCTGGAAAGCAAAGAGCTTTGAGTTTGGATTTAAAAAATAATTGGGGTCCTTGAACTTTGTTTTTCACCAAATTTCCAAGCTAAAGACTCTTTAAAATTTGTTATAATTTAAAGAAAATAACACGTTATAAGTGCTAATTCCTTCAAACTCTAATTATTTACATCCTTACAAATCGATCCACCCTAATGCATAGTCAAAGTTGAATTTCCGGTTGTCAAAATAGAAAAAAAAAAAAGTTCAACGAGAAAGAAAAAAATGTCCAATAAATTGAATTTATATGTCTTTGTATAAAGGAATCAATCTATCGACTCTTTAACCATCGAAGAGCTGTAAGTTTTAACTGTTGTAAACATCTAGGCTAAGCCAAAACTGTACATACATGCTAAGATTAAAAGGATAAATATATCTGCATAAACTTTCGTTAGAATAAATCAATTAAAGGAGTCTAGACATTTTTCACTCTAAAGCTGTTTAAAGCTCACTTTATTCATGGAAAATGTCTAGGACTTTTCAGTGAACGCATTTTACTTTTAGGAATTTATTTGTTGTAGATTTTTCTGTTTGCCTTTGACATCTGTAAATATATATAAAGAAATATTTGTGAAATTGCAGAAAAACAATGTGTGTAGTTTATTAAAATAAAATGTTAACCACACAACACTTGCAGCTGACATGAATAATTTATTCTGACCTATTTCCACAGGAAATTAAACAAGAAAAAAATAGGGATTCCGGGTGATTGTTGATTAGAGTTAAACAATTGGTAATAAGCCATTCAGAACCCTAAGGCCTTCATCTTCAGGCCCAAGGCTAGGGACAATATTGCCATTAGTAATTGAAAGTGCCCGTTAAGCTGGGCTTAATTTTGCTTGAATAAATACTAATTCGTCTGTGCTACTAAAATTATTAAGTCCGCACCCAAAGGGAATTTGCATTCCATTATGCCCGCACTCGGATTATTTATGCAAAGCTCAAAGTCCAATCCAATTCAAGCGAGTTAGCCATGCACGAGTTAATACTTATGTGTCTGTAGTTATTACTCTGGGTGAAAGGTCCCTTAATGCAAATTCCCAAAAAGGGAATCCTTTCAAATGCCCTCGAAATCATATCTCCTTCGGTCTGCGACCCGCCGTCTTCCTTTCAATAGTTCAATTTTAAAGGATTTCGCCTCCTTTCAGTCCGAGAGCAAACAGATCTCAGAGAGATTCACATAATGGCGAACCGATTACAAAATGTAATTGAAATGCAAACCGAGACCGAAGCCGAGACCGAGAACGCTGAAAACGAACCCCAGTTGGCGCCCCGCTCAACTATCTAATTGAATCACAGACAAGTTTCGAATGCGATTCCAAAACGAAACCAAAACCAAAACCAAAACCCCGACAAAACACAAAGCGTTACATTTTTATTGCGCGCTCTGGCAGTTGGAGAAAGAGTCGCGCTAATGCGACAAATTGCCCGTTGTAATGGCCCCACAATGAACCGATGGCCGTGGACCTGGATCTGGACCTGGATCTGGCAGGGGTTTTATTCGAGGTAATAGGATTTGATGGGTTCCGAGAGCCCCGTTCACCGAATAACAATTTGCATAATAAGTTGATGTTTGTATCGCCTCTGCCCCCATTGTCATGGCAGCCGCAGAATGCGAAAGCAAAAGCCTTTAAGGAGTGAAAAAGGCAAACCAAAAATCAGTTGAAAAGATTCTATTACCTCAAATACATATGCTACATACTATATACATGTTTCCGTTTCCCCGGCAACAGACTGAGCGGAGTCCTGTGAGTGCCGAGTCCCGGGGTCACACCGCAAATTGTCTGAGCAAGTATGAGTGGTCTGGCCTCGAATTAGGTCCCTCGGTGCGTAAGTATCTCATATCAAATGAAATGGCTAATCAATTTTCATATGCCATTCCTTCGGCCATAAAAGTTCGGCCACAACTATGGCCCTAATAGAGTGGTTCGGAAGTGCTGGAAAAAAGGCGGAGCCAACGGTTAAAGGTCAATTGCATTACCAAAATTAACAACGCATCCCGTAATTCCGACTGTCACGGCCATGTTTCTGTCAGAGCATCCTGTTTTCTGTTTTTATTTTTCCTCCTCCGCGCAAAGGAGTGGCATTTTTTGTATTTATTTTCAGGGGGAAATTTTATGTTTGATTTACATAGTGAGAGTGGCAAAAATAATACGAAAAGAACACGGCCAGCCATTGGAATGACAGAGCGATTTTCAGCGTTTTTGTTTAAAGGGTGAGTTAATTGGCTTTGTAATCCTTAAATGGTTGTTCTAAATTTAACATGTGCGCGTTTATACATTTCAAAACATGGATTAAATAACAAGCCAATTTGCGGAAAATGTTGGATAAAATGCAGTTGAAGAGAATTTGGGGTTAAATATTATTTTAGGAATTTTTGAATTGAAATTGGTAATTATATTAAATGAATATGTATATCCTTGAATAATTTATTTAACATTTTTATTTGTCCAAGTAAATGGTGATATAATACATTATTTTATTTAATGCTTGAATAAGTATGCTTTTATTTAATATAATATTAATTAAAAATATGTAAGCTAGGAATATGAAAAGAGTTCTCCAATTTAGATCTTTCGTCCTTCTTTTCTCATTCGAATTAAAAATGGATATTAATTTTTAGAATATTGAGTCAAAAAATGCAGTGCAGGGATATATTTAAATTTAATTGGTTTTCAAATGTTTTTGTATCGAAACTCTTTAAATTGAATTAAATGTTCAAAGCCGTTTCAGAGTATAAAATTAATATTTGTCTATATTTAGCTATAGCTAATCAATCACATCACCCTTTAGAAGTCTATTCCCTCCCAGCCAGCGTAGAGTTCTCAGTCAATCCACTTTTAGATCTCTGATAGACCACATTGTCAGAGACAGGACGGGCTGCTCTCCAGTATCAGCACCAGAAATCAAAACAGAAAACAGGGCCGTAAATAGGAAGAACTAGTAAAATTCGAAAATGATCAAGTACCTGAAGCTTCTGGCGGCCGTATCCGGGATGGTGGTCCTGGGCTACTGTGTGTATTTCGACAAGAAGCGTCGCAGCGATCCGGATTTCAAGCGGAAGCTGCACGAGCGCCGCACTCGTCGCCTGGCTACCAAGCCGGGACCTAAGGACCTGGGTGATAAGGATATGGAGATGTACTTCCTCGAGCAGATGCAGCGCGGCCAGACCGCGATCATGAACGGCGACATCGAGGGCGGAGTGGACTATCTGATCAACGCAATCCTCGTGTGCAACCAGCCGGGCAAGCTGCTCCAGGTGCTGCAGAGCACGCTCCCAATGGAGATCTTCACCATGATGCTGATCAAGATGCATGCCTACGAGACCGCCCAAGAGCGCTCCACTGTGGCCCCCGTTGTGGTGGACGAGGAGGGAATCAATGCCCTCGAATAGGTCCGGCCCAGCTCCAGCTACACTCAAATCATTCCAAATTTATGGGTCTGTTTAGTTAACCCGAACGGAGAAGAGTATATAAAGTTTTTTTGCTTGGTTCACAATTATAAATGCAATCGATATCGTATTAGGGCTCAGCAGCATTCAATGATCAATAAGACTGTTATTATTCCTGAGAAGACGTCCCAACTTATGCTTGCTTTTACCTTCATTTTGTGTTTGTTTGTTGCCATGACCAACTCGAGTGGCAACTTGGCTAACAAATTTTCTGGGAACTTTGCAAGCATCTGCTCCGTTGGCAAATTAACGACATCGATTATAATGTCGAGCGTAAAATTTTCCACTGCGACGATTCCTGGAAAGAGATATCGCTCAGCTCGGCTTAGCTTTTAAAGCTGCTGCCAAGGTCTCTGCATGCACGGCACATGGAAGGGGCATGCCTTTGTGTAATTAGAATTTTAAGACCTTTAACCTTGCTGAATCCTTCCAGCCCCTCGTTTTGACTAGAATCAATCAGGGGACTCAACAATTAAATGCGTATTCAGCATTCCGCAAGCTCGAAATTATCATAACAATCGAGTCGCAACTGTGCCTTCGATTGTTCGCAAACAAAATGACTGTCGGCCCACTTCCGGTATTATGCGAATTTCTGTCTGCCTGTCTGCTGTTGGCTTTCCTCAACAATGGCGGACCAAACAAAGTGGCCACCGGGGAGTGTCCTTCGCTGCTGTGCGGTTTGCAAGCATAATTTCCCAGAAACACACGTAGCCCAGAGCCCAGAGCTGACCTCTACACGGGCATTTATCATCCGGATGCGTTTGATTGATGGCCGTGGTCCCGTCGATTGGCCAACTGGCCATGGAATCCCACTCGCCCGCAACTGGCCCCCACTCACACCGCTTAAAGCTGTCGTGTTGGCCATTAGGGACATCTTGTGTGGAGCGTTAACCCCCCGGAGGAGCGCTGGGTCAAAAGTTGAACCAAGACAGATTTACAAGGTCATTCATCTGCATATATTGCTTAGTTTGTAGAGAAACCCTTGCCTAAGTGTTTTATTGTGTGCTTAAGTGTTAACTGGACACTTGTTTTTAGCGGGAAGGAAACATCTTCAAGGCACTTTGCTGGCAATTAGTAAGAGAAAAGGTTAAGGGATTGAGTTCACATAAATATTTAATACAAATTGGTCTTCTTTACACATAATTAAACTTTAAACTGAGATAAAAATGCTTTAAGTGGTTCAAGAGAAAGCAGATTCTTGTGGACTTAAATTTCAGCACCATCAAGCCCTTTTCTAAAAGTTTTATTGCAAATTTAACTCTGAACTGGACAAGGAAAACAATCTTTTAACGCCTTTTGCTGGCAATTAATGAGTGGAAAGTTCAACTGATTCAACTGATTCCCACTCGCTTCGAGTTCCGAGGTTCCCGCGAATGTAATTACATAATGACCTTTTTGCGGCATTCTCCTTAGCTTCCTCCGTCCATTGTCCAGTTCTAGTAATTACCAGATAAAATAGAGAGACAGGCAGACGGGCAGACGGGGGATTGGATAAAACATTGGAGCGGAGCTGCGTTGCCCGGCGCACTAATTTCCAAGCTGAGCAGCAACGATTTTCGCAGTCTGGCATCAAAGACTTGGGCCCTTGGAGGGGGAGCTAATTTAATGAAATATCCTGGAAGAATCCTGAGCATGAGTGTCTGCACTAATAGCTGTGCTGTGCTCAATTATTCCGTCTCATTTGGAATATTGGGACATTAATAGGAGGTAATTGACCTTCCAATGAGTGCAGTACTCTAAAAATTACCCCTAAACAAATCAATGTTAAATTTTACTTGACTAACTACTTTTATTGGGGCGTTAGATATACGTTAGAGTTACTTAAGCAGCCAGCCCATATAAAGAACAAGTAAATTCAGTTAACTTAACTTTTCTGGGTAAGAAAATAAAGGTCCTTCTTACATGTGTTTATGTTTTTATGCGCCCTTTTATTGGCAGCTGTTTTGGTTTCAGAATTCGATGTCGTGGCCATTAACATAAAGACATTAATTAGGCCCACAAGATGGCAAAACAAGGCGACACTGAAAGTAAGCCTACTTTGGTAATATTTTTCTGGCTGCTTTTCTTTTGCAAATAATAATTTTTGCAATTGATTAATCAAATTCAATGTCTCTTTTATCACTAATATTTTAAAAATTATATTTTCAAGTATTTAAGAAAGACTTTTACCTTATTTTTCGCAGCCTAACTGGGTTACTTGAAAAAGTAGTTAGGCTCAACTAGAAATCAAGACTGCGGAGGGGACATGCTCAAGAAAGTGAATAGTGTCTGGGATGTGGGGTGCCACATCAAACAGGACTAATTGGTCGGCGCAGCCACAGCAGCCAGGACTTGTGGCACGGGAGATTAATGCCGGGGAAGTGTCATTATCGCTGATGCCTAATGAATTCGTGGCAGTGCAAATTCCATTAAGCATACGACTGGGGAAATCTCACTGCCCAAATTCGGGGGAATATTTCCACGCATTGTTTAGGTTTAACAAATACCACGCATACGCCCCGTGTAACCAGCAATCTCAGCAATCCAAAAGCTTTAACATAGTTTATGTTTGCGGAGAAAGTTTAACTTGTGTGTGTGCCCTTTTCCGGGGATGCCACACCTTCTCCTTGACTAGGGAGAATTTTTTAATAAACAGCATCAGGTCAGACAGAGAATGGCAGGCTGAAACTTACCATAACGACATTTTTTTCGTGCCATCGTGGCCCTCTACATAAACCATTTGACTACGCACGTAAGTTACACAGACCAACATTCGCACACACTCGTCGAAATACCCGTAAGCAAACAAACACTCGCTCACATGCACGGAGACCCTCATTTCCTGGCACCGGAAGTGGTTTGGTGTGCGAGCGAGCCAGCAGGCTAGCGTGTGTGCGTCAAGTTTTATATCATCTCTTTGCAGTTTTTTCGCACGTTCCACAATTTTTATCCTCAGCTGTTTTGAATTTCATTTTATACCCGATGCTCAGTCAGGAGTTCAAGGAATATTCGCGGAAAATGTCCTTAAAACAAATATTTAATCATGATCTTGGTGGATGACAAGCTACTTCTTGGCAAAAACAACAAAAATTCTATATCTATTAATATCAATTATTTTAAAAATGTTTGTAAGGTTCTTAAATTGTTTATTTACTTGCATTTGAGATAAGGGTTCAAAATATATGATATTTATATCGATATAAATTAATTATATCAATAATGATATACAAAAAAATATCGAGAAATATAACTTATTATCTATGCCATTATTGGAAAAGGATATTTCTTTCATGCATAGTTTCCACAAGCGCCTTTATTAACTTCTTAAATGCAATCTTATATAAATATTTTCAAAATTTGTCTATTGAGACTATTGATAAATATCGATTTCCATCCCTAGTTCTTCCTGGGTATCTCAAAGTCTTAAGCCACGGCACTGCCGTTCTTTCTGGTTATGTTTGCCTTTCGCGAGACAACAAAATGTGTGAGGTACCTTCCCCCTAGATGGATGTTCAGGTTCAGTACCCCGCATACATTACGTATACGACATGTGTGCCGAGTATGCAGTGAGATCGGCATAAAGAAGTGCCCAACAGTCGACTTTGTTTTCCCCGGGGTTTTTGGGGCAAACAATAGAAACATGAGATTTTCGGCAATCAAGTGGGGATTTGCCAACACGTTTTGGGAAGCTGCACAGTAAGCAAGTGTGTGCATATTGATAGTTTCATAGCTTTCACTTTACGAAAGGGATTATTGTAGGTTTCCCAGCTGGAAGTAGAGCATGCATGGATTTTCTGCATACAACAAAATAGGTTTCGAGGCAAGGCATTCTCCATACAGCGGCTAAGAAATATTCAATGGCATTTAGTGGACTGGAATTTCCATGCTAACAATATTTTTAAAGAGCTAATCCCTTCAGGCTTATAAAGATTTATCTCGCTATTACAGGTCAAGTAAAAGGCTGCCTGAACTAAGCCTCACTATCGAGGCTTAATGAAACATTTCAAGGATTCTGCTCTATTTATGTTTCCATCTTGGGCAAACAAGGCTTTTGAAAGTTTAAGGATCTACAAAATTTATGGGCTTTCGAAGCTTGCACAAGTGAAATAACACCTCGCTTTATGGCCTTCACTTTAACCTGGCCAACTGCATATGGATGGCTTCGTGGCATTCGACCAGGGGGCCTTGTGGAGTCGAAACTCCCTCGATTGTTAAGTGGAATTAGAGGGAGGTCTATATTTTATTGCAGCAATTTGCCCAAAGCCAAAGTCGGTGTATATATACATATAAATCCTGTAGCCTGCAGCCAGTAGCCTGTAGCCTGTAGCTGCTGCGGCACATATCCTTACATACACTTATTGTTTGGCGTAAAGTCTGCAAAGTTTCCGAAAAAGGAAATGCGCTAGCTGGCTTTTCCTTCTTCATTTTGTAACTTCTATAAGTGTGTTTATGGAGTGTGCGTGTTGTGTGTTGCTGTGGACCACACCCCTTCTGGTCCTCGCTGCACTCTAGTCCTGCCATCACATTGCATTCTGTTTGCACAGCCGCCTAGGAACCACTTTCCATGAAAGTCCTTCCTGGCTCACAGCTACCCCCCATGTCCAGGATCGAGAGCCATGCTGGGAATGTCGTCAAAGGATTTGCGTCACAGGATTCCGAGAGTCAACGGCAGGCTGCATGCAGTCCTTGCGAGCTCACACCCCTTGGCGGCAGCTGGGAAAGCAATTTGTACTAGCTTGCTTGCCCGCACTTCGATTCTGGCAAGTCGAAAAGTAATTCACCAAATTCGTTTCCGGCTGCCGAAAGGCTGAATCTACGGGACCTACAACAGCCTAATTGCAGCCGGCCAATCTAAATACACACTCGGACAGGCACATCCTGTACAGGATCCGCTGCCACTTCCACTTCTACTTCCACTTCTGTAGTTTGTTTTCGATGCGCCGGAAATGACGGCAACTAACGGTGCACCTGAGGCCGAGCCTCACACATAACGACAATGGGAGTGCCACGAAGATTAATGGCGGTCATCCCTTAACACCGTTAATGCACTGGGAGAAAATTGGAACATAATAATATAGTTTCACTTCATGAAACTTAATCTAAGGTATTGTTTATCTTAGTAAATATATTAATACATAATAAAGACTTAATTGATTTTCTTAGCAATATTATTTAGTAAATATAGCATTTAAGGAATAAGCTTGAGCTAATTTCCTTTATATTTCATTTGATATATTATATTTGCAATATAAAAAAAGTTATAAAGACTTTGTACATGTGTATCCTCGCCGCCTAAGGATATTATTCCTACGCCTGCTGCTGACAATGTGGCAGAAGTCCTTCGCCATGGGGTTGCCATGGGGGCTGGTGGAGTGCTGAAAAATGTTGCCGCATGTTTGCGGTGGCTAACAGCAACTTCAGGGACTCTGGCAAGCCAATAGGGACTGACAAAAAGGACATTCAACCCGCAGGACTTGCTCAAACTAAGCCAGCGGGTGGCATTCGGCCAACTTTTGCTTTAACTTTTAGGGCAACACTACAGAGGTAATGGCGTTTAAAATACTTTTTCTTAGCTTTTTTTTTTATTCTGACTAAAGGGTTAGCGCTCCAGCTTTTTAGTTGTTTGGTCTGTGGAAAAATTTATGTAGCTTAAGTATGTTTAAAGAAGTTAACGGGCTTGACAAGTATTATGAGAAAATTCAAGTTTAAATTGAATTTCTGATTTCTTTTTAACTTCTTTGCTTATTTTACTCACTTTTCAATGATATACTTGTTATTATAGGAAACTATTTTAAAGCCTCCGAGTTCCTTATTCTTTTAAGTGAAAAATTTAAAAATTACCCAAAGCTTACACAGACCCGTTGGTTTCCAAGCACATTGTCTTGTCATTTATGTAAATGTTTAAATATTTTTTCTTGCAAAATTTCCTTAACCTTACTTACTCTGCGTTTCATCAGAAAAGTAGCCCCGCCAAGAGTCAATATGTATGACTTTAAAATGAAATCACAGCCGAGGAATCCTGCCTTATCATCATTCACGACCACACAAAGTCTGGCGCTGTGTGAGAAGTTTAATCAAAATAATAAACTCGGTTTGTTTTCTAATTTGCCATGCAAAAAGTTCCAAGGACGGCCGGATGGCAGGGCTCGGTTCTGTTGTGTCTAAGTCCATTATCTCGTCCTCGGAGCATCGCGCCCTCCCAATCTGGAAACTCAAAACCCAAGACGCAGGACGCAAGACACAGACGACATAGACACCTACCTACCTCGGCGTATGTCTAAACAATATAAGTCGCCCACTGTTACAGTTCATTTGAATGGAACGAATTTCATAGGAAATGAAGGCAGCGCGGCATATTAGATTTCTCGCAAAAGGAGGAGAGCAAGGAGGAGTTGGAAAATTTTAAATGCAAATGAATAAGCAGCTGGGAATGATTCCGCAAATTTATTCATAATAAACAAGATAACAATAACAATAATGCCACATGATAAGCCCAGTCAAATGTTATCTCCCAAATGTCCCTAGTTCGAATTGCGATCCATAAATATTTATGAGTCTGCTCTGTGTGTGGAAAACTTTGATTTTTCCCGGCGCCAGCATGTCGTAGCCCCATTAAAACGTATTAAAATATATTGTTTTGCTTTACGACCGGAATAAATATGTTTTATATTGGCGAGACCATCAAATAGCCATATTTTCGGGGCTTTTTACACCATATTTCATGGCAGCCAGGTAAGCGTTTTAATACATTCTGCAGGCAGCTCTGGGGGAATTAATTTGCAGCCCCATTCATTTGCATGTGCAATGACACGGGCTGACTGTGCGCCGCATTTAGTAATTAATCCAATGTACTTTGAAAAGGCTTAGCTAATTTTACCCAATATTTACATAAGCTTGCTGGTAAACAAGGATGTTAATAAAGGTGAAAGGTTTCACTAATTAGCATCATGCCGGATGCAGATGGTATTCGTTTAGAAGGTCCCTTCTGCGAGGTTGTATTTCCCTGTTTATCTAATTAGTTAGATAGTTGTAGCTCTGATTTTATGCTAGTACTTTTTGCATAGTACTGATCCTAGTTTAAGTAATAAGAACTCTGAACATAAGCCTTAGAATAAAGTTATTTTAAATCATTTATTTAACATCTTGTGGTGATTATGTGTAACAGCCTCTATGAGTAAACCACAAATGTGCTAAGATATTTATCTGCCTGTAAATCGCCTACCAACTACTAGCATGTTTTGAGGCATTCTCATTCTGGGAAATCCGCTTAAGTTCTTATATAAGCAGATCCTGGCAGGTGACCAACATACTCGGGTCACCACTCGGTCACGTTCAATGTCCATTTCTGAGCAGGGTCAACGAGAGCCATAAAACCGAAGACAATGAAAGTCTCTTGTGTGCATAACCATATCGCATACTGGCAGGACTTTAAACCGTTTTAATTAAGCGCATTCCCACAGACATTGCACCACTTTTTGCGGGCCCCTGCAGATGGCATTTATATTTATTATTTACATGCATGCCAGCCGCCTCCTTTTCGCACCCCCCGAACAACTGTGCGAATATTGTTTTAATATTGCACATGCCACATGGCCGAAGTAGGAGAAAATAAAGTCAAAGTGCGGCCGTTTTGCAAATTAAAATGGACCGAATGTTGTGTTGAATTCTTAAAGTGGAAAAAAAGAGCCGAAGGAGGGCAGCAGGAGGACCCGGAGCAGGCAAAAGTGCCAGCCTGGCTGATGGTTCACGTGGCGTATACGTCATGTCGGCTGCCAAATAAATCTGCGCCCACAAAATGCACGTCGAGACGAGACGAGACGGACTTGCGGTTGATTTTATTTCGCTTTTTCCTTTTTATTATTCCCCCCCGCTTTGGTAAATTTATGAGCCGCGTATAATGTTGATTTAATATTTATAACAACAATTGCCATTTGGCGGTGAGCGAGCCGTCAAGTTTTTAATGCCCCTTGATCCAAATATATACACATATTTGGCAAATTAAGTTTACTTATTTAGTGAATTTCTCCATCTGCCAGTTTAATGCCTTTCTTTCGGATTTCCTGCGGCCGAAACTGAAATTTTTATTCTCGGCTTAGGCGCTTTTATGGCTCATGTTGATCGTAAAGTTGCTAAAATAATTGAAATGACACGGCTTAAGTGAGTGCGGAAGTTTCATTCGTTTGTTATTTCGCTGTCACTGTGTGCTGGACAAATTTGCGGTTGTTTATGATCTCGGCTAATAGCCATCACAACGCGCTCGGACCAACTTTGGCCAACTTTTTAAATCTCATCGAGCTCCCGTACTTACTTATGTCGCGTACATACTACGAGAATGTGCCAGTTGCGATAAGCGGAAGGTTGGTTGGTTGGTGGTAAACTTTCTTGTCGCTGTCCAACAATTTACAGAAAATATTAGACAATAAGCGCTGATTCGAGGAAATAAGTTGAACATTTTTTGTGGTTCTGTTTTTTTGCTTGTAATTTATTTATTTCTAAAGGTTTATATTTACTTGACTTTGAATTATGATTAGGAGATAGATTTTCAGAGTATAATTATATTTAGTACTCACTGCAATTAAATATTTACTGCAATTTAGTATTAAGATAATGTTTCTGCAACCTATTGAGTTATTTACTATAAAAGGAGGAACGGGCACACTAAGCCAAGTGACGCTTATCGAGAATGACGCAGCAATAATAAAATGTATATAACAATCATTTAAAAAAGATAGAAGGGTATTTAAAGGTAAACTTATTAGAGGAACTTTATTCCGATTGATTGAATAATTGAAATCGTTTTACTTATTATTCTTTTAATAAACCGTTTAAATTACTAAATTGCACGTTACGAATGCAGCAGAATGTTCATTGAGAGAAATCCTTTGGCATAACTCATTTAAATTTGTCCAAAACTTTATTGAGAGCTGCAGGACATTTTTGCGGCAGCCTTTCTCACACATCCTAGCATATCTCACCGAGTTCCATTGAGCTAAAATCCCTTAGCGCACTAAATATTTGATCTGATTTTGGCCCGCAATCCCCGCCATTGAATAACTTTTCTAGGGCATTGATACTATGCCTGACTGACTGACGAACTGACTGACGAACTGACTGACGAACTGACTGACTCCATGACGTGAAAAAATAATTTGAACAAAATCGAAATCTGAAATGCAATATTCAGCATTCCTGCAAGCATATTCTATGTGATTGATGATTTCGAACACACAGAACTTTGCATATTTCCTCTATGACTGCGGTGAACTGGCATTGCTGGGCTGGAATATTTGCGAAAACCAGCTAAGGACAAATTGCCGCAGTCAGGACATCGTGTTTTACATTTTACAATTTATTTAAATAAGCACCGTTTCCACTGGGGCCGGAACCCGGGCGACATCGTGTTTTACAGCATTTTCTGGGAGCGTTGGGAGTTTCGCAACTTTTGCGTAACTTTGCCGTTAATGCTCGGTTGCCATTTAAGTTGCCGGCGGAGGGGAGTATTTATGCGGCGTCTTTCCCATTAACGATGCTCTTTTCCCAGGACCCCGTTCCCAGTTCCCTCCACCTGCGTCAGCGCCAACTTTGGCCTAAGCCATTTGGCCAAAAAGGCAATTAGGTGAGCCTGAGTGTGTGGCATTGGGGCGGGATTAGCAGAGATTCCAGCCAGATGGGACTCCTCCTATGTGGTATGCAAATTTACGCTGCAAACGTGACAAACCGAAAAACAAACTAAACTGGGCCAGCCGCAAGATAATTGACAGAGCACCTGAGATTGCCTCACGTGCAAGGTGTGTTTGCCGAAATTTAATAGACCTTCGAGAGGGTTTTCAACAAGTGCGACATCCATACGCCTCAAGGTCGCACTCGATGGCCATTCACTGAAAATCTTCCTGGCTTCCAATCAATTTGCCCGTTCGGGTCTGCTTAAAAAAAATCGAAAAAAGAAGGCTCCCAATTTTAATAAACGTTAAAAACTCTGCCAACTTTTGCGACTGAATATATTTTGTATGCCCCACCAGCCCACCTCCTCGGCTGTGACCTCAACAAAAGCAAACCTCAACCTGGCCGACAAAGGATCCAGGTCCTGGCGGCTGGAGCGGCCTTGAAAGCTGTAAAAATATGGAGAGGAAGCCATTGAGCCGTGAGGCCAAACCAAGGCAAAGACGACAGTCTGGCTCTATTCATTTACACAGTAGAAAAAAGCTCTTTAAAAATCTTTGAAAGCGATTCATTTTGACAGTCTATTAAGTTAAGGAAAACATTTTTTACGATTTTAAAAAATTATTTAAAAAACTTCCTTAGTTTTTATAAATTCTTAAATGTGTTTAGTTTATTTTTTTTTTAAGAAAATATCAGCTTCAAC
Source organism: Drosophila asahinai (assembly GCA_008042795.1). Lineage (NCBI taxonomy): Eukaryota > Metazoa > Arthropoda > Insecta > Diptera > Drosophilidae > Drosophila > Drosophila asahinai. Next base: position 44,953 of record VNJZ01000938.1, on the reverse strand, counting down.
TAATTGTAGCAAGACTTAAATATATATATGCATAATTTCCACTTAATTTATTTTCTAAGGAGCTTTAATATTTATTTTTTATATGTTTTATTAATTTGTCAAGCAAGATCAAAAAATTTAAATCTTCAGCAGCTGGGATGGCCATTATTGATTATATTTTCAATGGGAGCATTTAAATTGAAGACTAAATTATAAAATTAAACCAACATATATGAAGCTGCTTTCATTCAAAATGTCCACATTTTGTTTTATCTTTAACAACCTGATCTGTTTAAAATGCATTGAAATTGAATCATTTTATAATCCTATTAAAATCAACAAGGTGAAATTAAAGCTGGGCACTTTAAACAATTTTAAATGGAAATTAAGAAATTTTGTTCACTCCACAATATTTTTCTTCAATATTTTCACCCCATCCCTGTTCCGTTTTTTTGTTGGTCGGTTTTGAACCTTCTCAGCCAGACGACACACCGTCAAATCGCTGGCAAAGTCGACATAATTCAATTTGCTCGTCCTACCCTGAAAGCTTGCTGATATTTTACGAGGCCCTCAAGACAAGAAGAATTTTAACCCGCCACGAGCATAAATTAAGCGTTTTAAATGCTCCTTTCCCGGGACACCGAAGGGGAAAGGCGCATGAAAATTCAAGGAAAGAGTTTAAGTGTTGGCCCCGTTTTGTTCGACACGCAATTTGCGTTTTTGTGTGATTGAAATGAAATGCTTTTGTGCCGGGACAGAGTCGTAAACTTAATTTGACAAATTGCGAGCTTAGCGGAGGCCCAGAATTCATATGTAGTCGGCCTGCGCCAGCCCTGATGATGCCGTTATTTGTTTTTTTGGGCCTGCCACATAAGCGGCTTAATTGCGCGCCTTTTGATGGGATCATAAAAAGGCCAAACGATCCGCATCGGAATTGTTGTTTTCGCCGTCCCTGCCGCACATGTGGGTGCAGTTTTTGGCTCGGGTTTTCCGCTCTTCCGGAAAAGTGTAGCCAGCCTGTGAAATTTCATAAAAGGCATTAATTAAATGAAATAATTCCCGCACATGACAAGTGGAATTGCTAACCACGCAATTCGTGACAGCGGCAAACAAAAGCCGCCAATAAAGGACTCAAGGATATGGGGGTTTTAAGGGAGTGAAAGGGCTTTGGAATTTTTTATGTTAAGTATGTGCTAAAAATAGGGCATTGAAAATTATAATATCCTCATTAATGTATCCTGCATCCTAGAAATTACACGAGCCTGTAGAAATATTCCAAATTGATTCACTGAAACTATTATTTTCTTTAAAAAAATTGATTAAGAAGAGAACGTGGTGCTTTTATTTAACTTTAAAGTGTTTATCCTTTAAAACTTTTTGTTTATAATAAAAATTATTCAATGCAATGCAAAAAGGATAAATTGCTGCATATTCGCCTATATCGTTATACCTTTAATTATTTTGTGTACCTCTCAAGTCCCTAGAGACACCGAAACTCTTTAAAATTCCTGCAATAAATATTCAGTCACGTTCCACAAATGATTCCCTCGGGTGCTTACCTAAATTGATTATGACCTAAAATGCATAATTTATGCTGTGAATGGCGGAGATAGTGAACTTTTAAGGACTCAACTGGGCATTGGCCCTGCATAATTAGTACTTTTGCCAATTTTTACTTAGCTGCACGTTCCTCCATTTTCTTCTTTATTTAGCTCTCAAGAAAAATAGTTGAAAGGAAAAAGTGTGAAGGTATTAAATGGCCTGAAGGAAGTCTTCCCGCCCCAGCCACAGCCTCCTCGCATTCCGCATTCCCCTTCTCTGCCAGAAGTCGGGTTTTCTTACCGCCTTTGGCTAAAGTTCTCAGGTTGGCAGAAGGCACTTGTTGCATTAACGACCAGAAAGGCAAATAAATTCCCCGTGGACGTAGACCCTGGCTGCTGCCTGGCTAAATATATAAACTGAGGTCAGGTCAGCTGGCTGGACTGGCTGGGCTGGCTGAGCTTAAAATAACAAACATTTGCTAGACTAATTAGTAGAGCGGCCAAGAGGTCATTCCGAGAGCACGAGGGTCCTAAAAACTAAAAGGATACTGTTGTCCAAGCAGAAGCTCTTGCAAATTTAATTAGCCAAATAAGAAGAGGGTGAGGGCCCAAACTATGGGGCTGAAAGATAGCAAAAAAAAAAAAGGGAGAACCTTTTAAAATGCGAGGGCTCCTTAAAAATGATAATTGAACTTTGCCAGATTCTGCAAATATTCCTCTCAGAGCTGCCGCTGTAATTGAATTTACTAAGCAATTTTTATCCAGTTTGCTTCTACTCCATTAGAGCCAGATAGCCCCAAGTTGACCGAAGTTATGGACCGAAAGCAGTGAGAACAATTAAGAAAGCCTAGCTAAGGAATGTTTTAATAAATATTTATTTTTATCTGTCAACACAAACATATTCAAAATATTTTGTATTTAAATAAAAATCATATCTTAATTATTTTACATAATTTAGAAATTCCCAATCACTGCATTTTTTTCTCCATGTATGAACTCCTGTTACGTGCTGATGTCTTGGCCATAACACTTCAAATGTAACGGCCAGATCGATGGCCCAAACTCAGATAAATTGGCGTGGCCAAATGGACTGGCCAATGTCTAGCTGAATGAGCCCAAATGAGCCCTTTTTCTTCTCGGCTCTCTATCCGAAAGCCCAAAACAAACCGAAGATAAATGACCACCGAAAAATAGGGGGAGAATGGGGCAGTTTGGACAACTTTTAGTGTTTGGAAGCAGCAAGCTTGGCCCAAGTCACAGGCCATAAGGCCCCTAATCGACAGTTAATTAAGGCTTCAGTTGTCGAGCAAGGCCAGAGCACTTCTCACATGGCCAAACTTTGTCTGAAAGTTTGCATTTTAATTAGCAGACCAGTTGACACCGACACTGGAACTATTCAGGCCAGAGCCACAATCAGATTGTGGCTGGGAATGAAAATAATCTCGAGAAGAAATAAAAATACCCAACGAGATGGTTTCACAGATCGTTTCAGATTTCAGCCGGATATGCCAACCGAGAACGCTTTATATTTTTGGCTCACTAGGATAGCAGCAAATATTTCAGGCTTCCAGCCCGTCAAGTGTCTTCACTTAGCCAACAAAAGGACATAAAAAAAACCCAACAAATAATAACAAAAAAGAAAACTGCTATTGACGTCAAGGTTGTCAACATTTAAATGCAAAATACGACAACGACAACGAAAGCGAGAAGCTCAAAAATAAAACACAACAAAAATCCGGGATTCTTTGATTTCTTTGATGTGTAGTACTTATTTTTGGAGCTTGTTAATGAAGACTAAATTGTATATATTTGTTTATGAAATTGAGAAATGCCAACGCAACAAACAGGACGGATTCCAGGGGCCAGGGAGTGGGAGCTAAAGAGGGTTCCAAATGTGTCTATTTAGGTCGAAAAATGAACTTGATACGCAGGTTAAACCGAAGGGATGTGGAAATGCCGCCACAGCAGGATTTAAATTACTTGAGGCTAAGGTAAGGGCAAAGGTGGAAGAAATAATGTCAAATTTGTTTTTCTGGGAACTACTGTAACTAAAATCAAACCAAAATGATTCATTCAATTATTTCCATGTCACTTGTCCGGTCTAAAAATATATCTTTGTGAAGCTTTCAGTTTCAATTAAGGTTGGTTATTTCTGGCCTGCAGATGTCACTTTTCGTCTAATTTTCTGCTGGCCAAAGTCCAAGGAAGGATTAAATGTTAAATAAACAAAATAAATACAGAAAATAAATCAAATAATTGGCGAATTAAGTTTGCTGTCTGTGCTTTAGGATCAAAACAAATTCCATTACTTCTGCTTCAGTTAACCTTAGGGAAAATAACTTTTATGTGCTCCGAGAAAAACAATTTGTGTGGAATTTTCCGCTTAAAGTTGTAGGATCCCCTTTGGACCCCTTTGTTCAGTTCAGTTAAATGCTGTATCATTCGAATTATATATTTGCATAAATAAATCTGGAGCATACTCCACAATTTACATAAGTTGACGAGCAATGAAAACAAAGCGGAGAATAAAAATGCAAGGATAAGCTCGCAGTTCACGGGGGAATAACAACACTTTTCCGCTTTTCCTGTTCTGCTTGAAATTTAATTGAAAGCGAAATGCTTTCGCTTTAAGGCAGAGTGCGGTGTTGCAGCGACACTTTCTAATTGAGATTCCATAACAGTTGCCATCATTTGCACAGTTAGTTAAACAAGGGAGGTAAGGTAAAATTTCTTATTTGTTTAATGCCCTGCGTCGATTTGACATCAGCTTGGGGCTGCTCTTCCCCCACTAAATCTGGCTCTGGGTCTGGCTCTGTCCACCCCGTTTTCCCAGTCACGTCGGATTCGCAAATAGAACAGGAAATTCCACGCCTGCTTTCCTATCTTGCGGGTGTTGCGGGTTTTTCTTTTTTTTCTCCTACCCCCCCATTATTTTTTGCTGCTTTGCAGGGGGATTGGCGCATGTTTGTAATTGCGCAGCGATTTACAATTTAAATACTTTTGGCCTGAATCAAAGCCGGGAAATCCAAAGCCACAGCAGGTGTTGGCTCGACCTTTGACCTCTCTTAGAAATTATTTGAGGCTAATTGGAAAGTCTAAATAAATAGACCGGATTATGTAAATTAAGGCTACCCGCGGTGCGTCGAGCCATACATAATAATTCTGTTGCTTAAAGCATTTTTGCAAGACCAATATTTTAATTGTGCTTTCTGAGCGTAGGACCTCTGTGCGTATACTTCATCTGCAGGTCGTAAATCAAGGGCCGGCTTGATGCATGGATATTCTGCGGCTGGCGGAACGGCTTCGTCCTTTTTTCCTAGGGGTGTAAGTGGCAGAAAAATTGAGCTTCCGACCAAGGTCTTATCAATTATATTTTTGAGTACACGCCGCGGACAGAGATTAATTGGAAGGAACGGCGAGGCAAGGATTAAGTCCTAAAGGACCCACAAATAATATTCACTAAAAAAGAAGGCTTTAGGGAAATCCTTTTCTTTAAAAGTTGAGTTTGTGATGTAACTGTAGATAATTTATAATGGGGGAAAATATATATTTAAGAGTTACGAACAATTAAATCCTCAAGAAAATATATTCTATGAAGAAAGTATTTTATATAATATATAAGAGCACCTATAAAATAAAAGAATTATATTCATAGTGCAGGAAAAGATTATAGTGAATTCGTTTTAATTTTCTCAAAAGTGGATATAAAAGTGGCCTGATAATTTCTCATTGAAATATCTTAAATACTTTCAAATCGAGTTATCTGGGAAACAATTTCGCATGCAGGCCACTGCACGCAGGTTGAAAATTCCCCAGAGTTTTAACCGGCATTTATATGGTTGAAAGCAGGGCAAAAACTGGTGTCTACCAATGAAATGTTCTTCAGCCAGTGGGCAATCAGGGCAAAAGCCTGGCCATTTTTCAGGCTTCGCTTTGCCTTTGCCTTTGCCTCGCCTGCAATTCCCACTTGACATTTGGGCCCGATGCCGATGCCGATGTCGAGTCGCCGCCCACAAACTCTTATAAATAAATAATGAGTCGGGAAGCCGCCTTTCAAGAGGCAATTGACTGGAAAAAAAGGTGGCCAGGACCGATGTCCCAAGTCAAGTGAGTGTGCAAATGTTTGGACATCGGTCAGGTGGCCTTCTTCGCCTTGGACTTACATTGGAATCTTTACATTGGCCACCGCTGCTTCGGCTTGTATGTGGGTTCGTTCTCCTTGATTTGTGTAATATTTTTCATGTCCGCAGCTCGACAGCCAATTTCCTTGCCCTTTGCGGCTAATCAGCGACACGTGCTAACCTGGTGAGTTACGGCGAAAAAGTGGGTTGGATTTTTCCATTAAAGAAGATTAAGTTTAAACTTGAAAGTTGAATAATTTAGAGCTAAGATGAATTTTTTTCTATGAACGAATATTTTAAATTCAAAGGCAATAATAAAGGATAATAAGGTAAAATAAAACGTAATAATCTTAGGAAAGTATATTTTACGAGTGTTCATATGTAAACCAATTGAAATTAAATAATAATTTATTTAACTTAATTTAACAAATTCCCTGTGACACCTTTTGAGAGATTACATTTTCACTGGCAGGAAAACCTAGATAAAAACAATATTTACTTGGCGTAGAAACACACTCAGAATAAGTTGTGTTGGCTTCTGGCTTACCTAATCATTTCGTTGGAGCATGGCAAACGAGCTCCGGTGAGCGCTTTGGGAGGCAACTTTACAGAATTTGGATTTATTTCATTAATATTTACCAACGATTTTCCACTCCGTCGCAATTCCCGCATCCTGGGCAGCTGCCCTCTGCCCAGTGCAGCTTCCGAAAAAGGAAAAGCAAACACGTACTGCAGTTAGCAGTTTTTCAGTTTTTCCCTGACACGAGTTGGCACGTCGTCAGCACGGACACACGGATCTCACATCCATGGATGCAGATGCAAAGTGCATCCGTACCCATTCCACGCCTCTCCGAGATTGCGTGTGATATTCGAGCTTCCAGTCCGAGTTACGAGTCCCTGGAGAAAACCTGCAGAGGCAGCAACAAATTCCCCAAATTCGCAATTGCCAAATTTTGCACGTTTTGTTTGCATTTGATTATGCCATATGGGGAGGTTGCCAAGGGTTGACTTACCTCGGACTAAGGTTTGTTTACCCAAGTCGACAGATGGAATGGCCCTAAAGTCTAGTGGTTTTTGCCTTTCTGACAGTTGATTTTCAACCAGAAACGGAGGTCCCCAATTAATCATAATGCGACGGATGTCGGAGTTGTATCCCAAAAAAAAAGTGAGGACCAAGAAAACCCATAGAAAATTTAAAATAACTTTTACTGGGACCGAATTAAACACCGACAACAAAAGGTATTCGTAGAAACAATACCCTAAATTGTATAGATCTTTAAGGTAATGAAAAAATTCCAATCTAAACAAATCAATGGAAGCCTTTTTAAAAATTAACACTAGGGAAAATAATGTATTAAATATTGTTGATTGAAGACTAAGAAGCTAAAGTTCGTATAAACCAATTGATTTTCTGAAAAACCAACCAACCATCTTTACTAATTTAATGATAATAAATAAAATAATTTAATAAAGAATAAATTAACACATGTATAGGTTTTATTTAATTTTAAATAATTAAAATTAAATAAATTGCTTATAATTTTTTTACTTTTTTAATACCAAGGCAACTAATTGTTATTAAATCCACTCCGTAGCCCTTTTACTAGTTATTTCACTGTGTGTAATGAAGATAAAATTGTACCATAGAAAAAATGATAATTTCAATTTATGAATGGCAGCTAACAATTTCATATCTTTCTGATCTCCGACTTAGTTTTTCCTCAGTGACTGCTGGCCAACAAATTTATGCGCCATTGCCGGCCCCTTATCACTTCGCCGTCGCTGTTTCGGCCTTAGTTTTTTGCTTCGCAACAGCTGATTGTCGGAGGTTGAGCGGAGGGCGGTGGGCGTGGGCGTGGGCGTGGGCGATACAAGCGGACATTGCATTGTTGCCGACAGTTGCAGCCAAGCGAGTAAAATGTTTAACAAGCGCAAAATTCGCGCAAAGCAAAGCAAAGAAAAGCGGGGAGCAAACTGAAGACGACAAAAGACCGAAAGATAAAATTTTCTGCGCGTTGTTTACTCCCCCCCTTTGTTGCTGTTTTCATCCTCAGTTTCTGCTCCTTTTTCTTGTTCGTCCTTGGTGATTTATTTTAGGCGGTATTTTTATTTTGATACCCAGCAGTGGTTCCACTGAGTGGGTTGGTTTAAGTTGAAATTAATTGCAAATATTTGGCCAAGCGTGGGCGTAAACAAGGTTAACGGTAAGGGTATGTTTAAGTTAATGGAAATGCAATTATTTTTTATTTAAAATAATAGTAAATACTTTCAAGATCATTTTCTTAAATATTTATTTATTGTTATATTATTTTGTACATGTTAAAATGTATTCTTTACTAGATCTTTTTGAAAAAATCATATATTTTCGTATTTAAAAATCTAATAAATATATTTCCCTGATGCGGTGAGTTTTACATATTTAATAAGGATAATTAATTAATAAATAGTTAATTATATTGGCATTCTGTCACAATGTAATAATAAAAAACATGTTTTCTTTGCAAATTCCCATGTAATGAGTATAGATATCATCGCATTCTTTGGTCTGTTCCTTTTTTTCGGCTTTTTGGATGCAGACTGTGGAGAAGATTTAATTAAATTTTTGCTCCTAGTTGTTTACAACAGCCGACGTCTCGGTTAATCTCTTGATTAACTCGCACCCAGACAATGAGAATGCATGTTCCTCTTCTGGGCCTGACAACTTGATAATCTCCTCAAAGGGAGCAGAGAAAGCCAGGCGGAGATAAGGATAACGAGGAGAGTTTTTGGAAGCCCTCATCCAGATGCGACATGTGGCAGCATTTGATGAAATATAAAACTTCAAAACGAGTCTGACAGCTGCTGACATTGCGATGTCCTCGCTCCAGTGTCCTGCTCTGTGCCCAACTGTGTGTGTGTGTGTGTGTGCGAGTGTGAGCTGGGATTAAGCCGGCGCATCATTAAACAGACGGCTGCACATTGCGCATACGTCACGTGGAACGCGGGGGAAATATATATAACGACTTTTGATACATTCCCGTACATGCTTGTAATGCAGGCTCTTATGAGATTTGCCATCGGCGAATCAACTGTCATCTTAGAGGCATTCAAATGCTCAACAATTAATCAGCTTATCCCCGACTGACAGGCCGTGTGATTGCCAAGGGAGCGGCCCCTCGGTTCAACGGAATTCATTTCGCTCCTCTCAACTGCAGTCAATAGACTTTGGCTCTGCCCTTGTCGTGAAAAAGCAAAAATAAACCATCTTGAGACTTACCAGTCATTGTGGAATTCTGCCGAAATAAATATTTTATCGCAAATTCTCAGGCATCAAGCGTTTTCGCTCATGTTCCAGACGGCACCTTGACATCATTCATTCGCACTGAGTAGCTGAAGTAGTTTTCGATTTTAGGACTCTCGATATTGCCTCCTGTTTCCGACGCATGGCCCTTTGACACTCCTGTCTTTTCAAGCATTTTTCGGAAGTTTTCTATGACGAAGCTGGGAGGAAAACCTAATTGATTTTCAGTAAAGGTCAATTTCATTCAGGGAAATTGATAGCTTTGGTTAAATCAAAATTGGGGTTACCGAAAATTTCATCAATGGCTTGGCCTTCATCGCTTGTATTCTTTTAATGAGATTTTTTTTGCTATGGCAGAATATTTAAAATTTGTTCCAGGTAAGTAGTTAGCATTTATATTTGCCTATTTAAGTGAAAATTTCTTTAATAAATGTTCTACAAAATATTTTTTAATATGAGTTTTTCTCCTGTTTATTTTTAACATAACAACATTTCTCATTAATTCTGGGGAACAGTACTTTTAGATAAAATAAATGAGTATTTAAAGAAACAAGAATGGTATTGGATTTGTATTATGATTATAGATTTTTCCAATCTTTATCCAAGTAAACGCAAATAAAAGTTAATGATGCGGAATTAAGACTTTTTTGCCGACCTGCTAAACACCAAATTGAATTAATTTATTTGCGGCGAAATCATTTTCAAGAACAACGACGTGCTGTTTCAAGAAAGACCGAATCCTTGCGAAAAAAAGGAACAAGGACAAAAAGAAACCCTTATGGCCATAAATGGGGCCAATTACCAACACTCTTAACGGTATTTAGCCGGGCCAGCTCGTGCCAAAATTGAAGTAGAATAAACAAAATTAATATGCTGCCACCCGCCGGGCGACTTGTGGCACGTCTAAACACAATGGACCGCCCGCCGACCAGGTCGTCGTCCATTCATCAGGATGTTCGTGGGTGTATGTGCGTAGTGGCAGTATATTTCTCGGTTATTATTTTGCAATCGGGACCTGGACACCAGCAAGGCGAGCTCGCTCACTTAATTGATATGCATGTGTTTGTAAAACAGCGAGCAAACAGTTTTGACACGGGATCCTGCTATCAGTGCGGCGTCCTTCAATTGACTTTGCAGGACGGCCGTAAGGACGATTTTCTGATAGCAGCAGCAGAGCCAGCAGCCAACCACCCCAAAAACAGTGCCAGCTGTGTTTTGCGAAAATATATTAAAACTTCCGGGGCGATTCAAGCATTAAAAATCGCAAATAAAAAGGTTTTGGAGTTAAAGAGGAAATAGCTAAGGACACTCTGTGATAAAAAGGATTTACTATATAGACATAAAGTCGTACGATTCACAGCTTGATATTGTAAATGTTATAAATGTTTTTCCATTGGCGTTTTATAAGTTTGAAGTTTAATGAATAAATAAATTTAAAGCTAGGTCAAGCTTTAGAATTTGACTAATTATCGTTAGAATATAATTTGTCATGATGAGTTTTTATTATATTTATTCTGTTCATATTTCTTAATTCACACCTTAAGTATTAAATATTAAAGCTCAAAGCTCTTGAAAACTAATTATGTTTACTAATGAATTTTTCTTTTAAATGATTGATGAATAATTTTTATAGTTTATATGATTTTTTAGCTGAAAAATACCTAGCATGCTCAACACTGAATGCCAATGGCTGGGGCACTTGTCTGGCCATTCATTAAGCCTCGACAACATGGCGTATGAAAAGCATAAAACTAAATATGGCCAAGCGGCAGCCTCTCGAAATGTCAACAGAGTCGTCGCCGTCGTCGAGAAAGGGATCAGGCGTCGGGAGTCGGGAGTCGGGAGTCAGAGATCTGGGATCGGGATTTCACCGCACATATCGCCGCAAAACCCAGAGGCACACACAATCTCCGTCAGTCAGTGCTTAATTAAATCTCCTCGGACAAGTTTATTTCACTTTCGCCTTTCTGGCCGCCTGTCAAATTAAGGTTAACTCCCCCGAAAAAGGCGGCTGCTGTTGCACAAGTTTGTGGTTAACTTCCTGGCCGGACTGAAACTAATTTCAGCTAGATGATGTCAAGTCATTAAGTTGTATTTTCGGTCAACTGGGAGAAGTGGTTGATAGTGCCAGCCAAAGCAGAGAGGTCAGAGTTCACTGCGCTCGCCCGGACTTGTTGCACACTCTTTGGGGCTGGCTCTGTGCCCGATAAAGGGGAATGGCTCGTAAATGTCCTGAAAGTGCGGCGGGCGTACATGGAAAATTACAAGGATTCTTGAAATAAAAGTTTCCTAATTGGTCCTGGGGGGTGGTCTAAATTAATGTAAAATATCACCCCCATTTGGGCAGAGGAAAAACTTATTAAAGTCAAACTAGATTTTATAACTCATAAAGGCCTTTTAAGTACTTGTATGATGGTGGCATATAAAGTTTGTTTTTAATTGGACTTCAGGGCTGGCTGAAATTCTTTAATAAAGATTCTTAGCTTACGTTAAGTGTGAAAATATTTCAGTTTAACTTAACTTGTAATTAACTAATAAGTAAGTAAGTAAACTTCACTAAAACTCGTATTATTTTAATATTATAAACATATGTTACATTCCTATATTAAGAGGGCTATATCCAAGACACTCTCGGAAATAAATCCAAATTGTTGTAGGCTTATGAAGATGAAGGTAAGACACATTCCCAAAAGGATTTAGCCTGATTCCCTCCGCCCTCAATCTTGAGATTATTTGCCCCTGGCAATATGCGAGTTTTTCATTTAACTTTGCAGCCCACAATAAACAATTGGGATGACAAAAGTCTGGAGCTGGCACTTGTAAGCCGCTGGCCGGGATAACACGAGGAGGATCAGGAGCAGAAGCTGGTGCAGGAACAGGATCAGGGGCAGGAGTGTTTTAATTTGTCAACCCCTGCCGCAGGACATGTCGCCAATCCGCGCTAAGTCTCACCTGCCACGCTAGGTGGCAGGCCCAGCTGAACTCTTGACAACAGCTGATTTAGCTCATTTATCAAAAGGAAAGCCCGCCAAGCTCTCCACTCGGCTTACTGCTCTCGCAATTAAATGGCCCAAAAGTGGAGGCCACCAAATCGCCAGCGGCAGAGCGGCAAACTTGAAGTCAATATTGATATTGATGTTGGGAATCCCAAATTCGCCATTCGAATGCCTCAGGAGGAGCAGGGCAAGCAGAGGAAGAAGGGGACTCCCCTTCAAGGCCAAGAAATTTTGGTATTTGAAAAGTTTCGCGGCGCATCAATTTGGCAAGACAAACATATAATCGTTAAAGTTTTAATTGTACTGTGTAAATTATGTTTAGATTGCCATCTAAATTTAGATTGGACACAACTTTGGATATATATTAACAAAGTTTGCTCTTGGCCATGAAGGCACAAATCGAATTCTTTTAAATCTAATTAAACTGTTGACTGGTGGGAAAATGTTATTGAACTTTATTAAATGCGAAGAGTGATTGTACAAATCTATATTTACGAGGGCTCTTTAACACTAATTAAATTGTTTTTTTTTTAAGATAAAACCTAATTGGTTATAAAATGTCTAGCGGCCATAAACAGCTTCCATTTCTAGGAACTAAATTAAATCTAATTTAAATAATTATTAAATTATTTTCGTTATCTAACAAACTCATAAATTATTCAAACTCCATGAAGGAGAGAAATTTAATCGATAAAATTGAACAAGTAATAACAGAGCTCTTTACTCACAAAGCCATAAATCAGGCAGTATAGCTTAAAGCTTTTTCTAACAATATATTGTTAGCTCCAACAGTTGATATTAAAATGCTGTACTAATTAAAAAAGTTTGCCCATCATTGTTTATAATGTGGTAAGCATTTATCCCGTTCAATAAATGCTTTCTTAAATGTAATATAAAGTTTATTCACAGCGCCAAAGGTACACGGAATATGCAGTTCACGTAAGCTCAGTGAACCAGTTTTCCCCACAGCAGCTGGAAAGGAAAGCCCGGAGGGAAAGTGACTTTCAACTTTCATCTAGGCACTGCGCCTGTCTCCCGGAATTCTCGACTGGCATTTGTCAAATAGTTGGGAAGTTTCCCCAGTTTTGCCAGTTTTTCCGCCCGTCGCCAGGCAAGCTAGGCAAACTATTGACGTGTTTCAGTTTTTTATGGCAGGCGTCTCCTGGGACACGGGTCCTCCTCCTTCATAACTCTCCCTTTGGCTTATTACATTGCAAAGTTACATTGCAAGTTGATGGCATCCTTGTGGCGAATCCACAGCGTTGACAGGACTTCACAGGAGATAGGAGACAGGCAGGGCAAGGAGCTGCCTGGGAAAGACGAGACACGACACCGGCAGGCTGGCAGGCCGGCTGGCCGAGTGATTGAGTCCGGCATTTGTGAAACAAATTGCTCGGGATTTCTCCCAAATCCATCTTTGCATCCTTTGCCCTCCGTAGCTCCGTCTACAAGCTGAGTGAACAAATGAACAATTTTGTGAATTAATTTGATGTCTCGGCTGATTCGCTTCTCGTTACTCAAAGATACATCTGTCTGCCTGTCTGCGACCCAGCCACAGAAAAAAACTTTGCATAATGGAGCAGAGCACAGTAAATGGCCTTGTCCTTAACAAGAAAGAAAGAAATGTACGAAGAAATTCCGCAGATGTCACATGTGCAGGACAAAGGCTCCAGACAAAAGGCTACAATACAGCCGAATGATTAATTTCAACTCAAACACCATCCATAACCAGAGGAGCATGAAGCCTTGATGGCAGCGATGATGGCCACTGCGTGATGTCGAAATTATTCGGTACAAATTGGGCGCTTTAACTTCGTTAACTAGAATTATATGGCCATCAATTTATATTAAAACGATTTAGTCAAGTCAGCAGGTATAACAAGGCAACTTTTTTAGTTAGTAAAACTACTATAAGACGCCTTTTTTATATGCAACGAATTCTGTAAACAAGTATGTGGAATCTCATAGTCGAGGCATCTATCTCTTAATACTTATTCGAAATCCCTAGATAATGCTTTGAAGTGTTTCCCAGAATTTACATTAGGGAACATACATGAACATGAGCTTAGTGGAATTTCATTGAAATTTTTATGTAAATGTAAAAGCGGTATAAAACGGAATTAATTCCTTCAATATAGATTTCTTGCGAATATTTAAGCATACATTTCCATGTGATTAAAATTATTTTCATGGCACTCGGCAAAAATCGTATCATATATCGATGATAAGCTCTTGTGTTATATTTTATTTGTTGCATAAAAAATAATAAAAACCAGAAGGTGGGCGTTGTATGCACTTGTAGTTTACTTTACCATCCTAATTACAGATATAAAAAAAAAAACTCTATGCATATTTTAGGACTCGGCGAGGACTTCCTCCCACACAATTACACACAGCCCCAGTTGGCAGGAAAACAATGCCCTTGGCCTGGGCCTGAGTGTGTTCAACTTGTGGTTGTGTAAATAACGAGCTCATTCGTCAAGGCGAAATTGTGTCTGCATTCTCTCCTCCTAAAGGGATTATTTTACTACCAACTATTTTAAAGAATTAAAAGCGATTAGGGGGAAAATTCAAAGCGAAATTTATGAAATTACCATAAGTTGAAGTCCAAAACGAAATTCACAACTTTGAGTGGCCCACAAAAGGGGAATGATGAGTGTGTTCAGGTTCTCGGGCTCAGTGAAGTGAACAAACGGACTGGAATCCAAAAATACTCCCACAGCCAAGGGGATAAGGAAATGGACAGATGCCGGAAAGTATATGTATGCATGTATATATGGAGGGGAGTTAGTTGTAGGCGGTCTCTGGATGGGGAGTTATTTATTTTACTTTTATTTTAGCCGCGGGTCTCCGCCTTCCGTTTGCCTTTGTCGACTGTCGACTGTCTGTGTAATCGGCTAGAAGGGCTTAGATAAAACACGAAATGGCCACAAAAAGGGAGCTTGTCGCCAAGAGCACACAGAATAAACCTTCCTGGACTTGAGTTCGATAACCGGACCTGCACTCCGGATTTTGGTCCCAACCCGAGGGCCATTGTTAACCAAACAAATCTGCTCACGTCAGCAAATAGAATAAACATATGGAAAATAGGACATTCAAGGCTAAGACCTGCCAATTACAATGGATAAGGTAAAGTAGAGTTGCCAAGACTTCCATCCAAAGGAAATCTGTTTAAACTTCAAAACAAATACAGTTGTAATTTTATTTCAAACAATTCCAGACAACACTTTCAATAACTACTCGTCTCACATTCCCTGTCCTGGCCAGAAATGGCCTCCTAGAAGAGGGCTAAATCTGCTCCACCAGGTAGTTGCCGAAGTCCACGATCGTGGCCACCGCATGGGTCATATACACGAAGGACGAGGCCAGAATGGTGGCGTGCAGGACGTGATCCCCGATTGCCACATAATCGAATCGACGCTGATGGACCACAGTTATAGTAAAGACAGTGATGACGGACACGTAGCACAGACTGAGCATGGACACGTAGCGCATCAGGTAAGCATTGCCATTTATATAGACGACTGCAATGATAGCGACGACCGCAATGATAAAAAGGCAGCCGAGGATCATCACAGCCGAGACGTTCGGCAGGAACTTGAGCGGAGCGAAAATCCCGATCATGTAGAGCAGCAGCTTCGTGACGAGCACGATTGCCAGGACACCGCCCATCCAGTCAAACGTGAGCTTCGTCCATCGGTGGCAATTCACAAAGAGCACCATCAGCTCCACAATAACCACGGCCAACAAATAGTTCACCGGGAACGTGTTGGTTATCTTCACGAAGGCCAAACTGAGCAGGACGGCCACGGCCAGGAGCAGGCACAACAGGCTGGACACCAATCCGCCAATCAGCTGCTCGAAGTTGATCTTGAGGCACAGAAAGGTCACCAGCTGGGCAACCGCGAAGAGGGTCAGTACTGCGTGGAGAACGTACACACTGACGATGTGGCGCGTCTTGTAGTTCCTGGGCGCCTTTGGCTCCAAGGCTCAGGAGCTACGGAGTGCAGGAATTGGCTTTTCGGAAGGATTTGTTGGCGGCAGCTGCTCTGGACGATTTGATGGCGTCGGCTGCTCGTGAGGATTCGGTGGAAGCTGATTCTCTGGAGCCTTCGGGTGCAGGTTCTGCCGCGAGACAGTTGATCGCCGTGGTGGCCTCGAGGAACGGGGCGGAGGATTCCGTTTGCTCATCTTCCGCCACGGCAAAGGGGCTCCCCTTTTCTGAGAGCTCGCTGGCTAATATATACATGTATATTAAATATGAGTTTGATTAACAAGGCGTTGTTTACAGTGTGAGAAAAACAGGATAACTGTACAAAAAATATATTGTTAAAGTTATGATTTCTAAGAACCAAATAGACATTTCATTTACCACTTTGCTTGAAGTATTCGTAAGCTGGTATATATATACCAAATTTTAAACTGGGTTGTGCAACCTATTTTTGCTTTATAATTCCCAAGTCACTTTTCTGGATAAGTAGTTTCCTACAAAACCTATTCTTTAAACATTTTCCCCGTTAAATTAATGCTTTAAAAATGTAATTTTTGCTTTACAATTTCCAAACCATTTTTCTGGAAAAATTGCTTCCCACAAAACCTATTCTTTACCACTTTGCTTGAAATATTTTAAAACTGATATATATGTATATTCCCAATATCAAACTTGTTTGTGTTGAAGACATGCCTCTTTTCGGCAATCTTTTTTTGCTTAATAATTCCCAAGTCATTTTTCAGGACAAATAGTTTTTTAAAAATTGTAACTTTCCCCAACAACTTGTTAGACCTTTCGAATATAGAAACCATGTTTTTTGTCACTCTTCCGATTCTAATTTGGGAAAACTACTCTCGCTTTTTTATAGTGCCTGGCCCCGAAACTTCGCTTCTGTGTCCGACTCATGCATATTAAATGGAATTACGCTGGCCGGCACTCGAGAGCGCTAATCAATGACACGTGCTGAGTTGACACCGCACTCATTAAGATGGACGCCCACCTGGCACCCTGCCACCTTGGGCTGTATCTGTGTTTACACATGTATTTAGTGGGAATGCTGGCCAACTTTTTGGGCCACTTTGTGGCGCAGGCTTTTACTGAATTTTAATTAGACTTTGGCGCTGAAAAGCCAGCACGTGCAGAAACCTGGGCAAACACCGCTAAAAGCAAAGAACAAAGTCGTCGGGCATTAAATAAACATGAGTTGGCAAAAGTCATAAGGTCGGAAGGAGGACTTATATTTTCTTTAGAATACGGCTACTGTGCCAGAGATTACCCTGCTTTGTTCGAGTTCAATCTAATCCGCGGTCATCGATTACGACTTCGCCTGGTCATATTTGATAATATTTTCCCTCAGATTACTGTCGTAATAAGCTTTGGCATTGAAAGCCCTACAAATGCCTATCAATCTAAGGACCTGCCACTCGCAAACAATAAGAAGTTTTAAGAGATTTAAGGCCGGACAGATGCAATGTGGCCACAGAAACCACAGCACGAACAGAATAGTAAATGTGGCTGGGAAGTGGGCTTAAAGGATGTCCTAAGAAAAACAATGTTATTGACAATGGGATTTGCTTGAAGCATTTGATGAATTTGTCAGGTACAGGAAATTAATTGATGTTTAATAAAAGATGCCCAAGGAAATTAACAGATAAATATAATTAAAACTAACGAGATCAACATAAGTCTAATAAATATTATATTTGATGAATTGATGATTTCAGGAAATATTCAAAAAAATAACCATTAAAGTTCAACTTGAGTTAAAGAAATAAGAAATCTAGTTTCAACGTAATTACAATTATCTATACATGTTAAAAATAATAACCTATATTTTTAAGAAAGAAATAATACTTAATATTTTTACCAAAAGTTAAACATTCTGTAAGTTAAAAAAAAAATTAAATAATTTTCAATTGAAAATCTTACTTCTACGAACTCTAGTATCGACTGTTGACTGTAAGTGCATTAAGTCAAGTTTGTTAATAATGTATGGAGAACATTGTTGCAGGTAAGGAGCACTCAAATCTTTCACTTTTGGCCACTGCAAACTTACTTGGCCAACAATGTCCTTTGCCAAATTTTGGCAAAATGTAATTAAATTTGCATGTCCTTCATTAGATCATTTCGTGGCTGGTCGATAATTATGTGACCAATTAGAACGTCTTTCTGGCGTTGCCATGACAAAAGACTCGAAATGACTAAGCCACTGTCTCTGTCAACAATGGCAAAGGGCAGCTCGGTGAATATTTTCGCAACACTTGGCACATTTGAGTATATGTGAATTGAGGGAAAATCATTCTAAGCTTTTTATTCAATTAATGTCATGAATTCTCCGACTGCTGCTATTAATAAAATCGAAGGAAAGGCTTTTCTAGAGAAGCAGGTAAAACTTTGCCATGCGTCACTTGAGGTTGGTCATATATAAATTACAACAACAAACCGACTTTTGCCGCCCACCTTATAATCAAGGGTGTCGGCTCATGTCAATCCAGTTGATCGACCAGCCAGCGGGGTTAATAATAGGAGTCCCCATCAATTATGTAAAGAAAAAAGGTAATTTTGAGGTCCATGCGAGCCGTGCAGGTGTGCTTAAATTACATACTTTACCTACACTCTTAGGCCAATTAATTATTTATAGGGTAATGGTTAGAAGGAGCACTGGTTCCGGCCAAGTTGTTTCATAAATACCGGGAAACGAAGGTTTAGAGTGGGAGTATTCTTAAAAATAATTGGGGGTTAAATATAGCAAAGAGGAGGCTTGAATTTTTTATTATATTTGCAGCTTAGGAAGTATTTTGTTAGATAATTATTGGTAGGAGAAGGCTTGAGGTATTTATTTTGTATTTGTGCGTAATTTTTAGATAAATATAAAGAAGAAAGGGTAATTCCATTTAGTGATTATAATAGGCAACTAATTCACTCATCACAGTGGGTATTTACCTGGAGCTCTATGAGTAATCGGTGTAATTCTTTTAATAGCTTAAATTATTGCTTAATGAATACTTAACTTTATATACAGGCAATACAGTTCAGGGATATAACTCGCCAAAAATAGTTTTCATTTCTAGTTGGAAAGCCATAGCATTGGGTGCGTTCACCAGAACAACATGATTACTGATTAGTGATGGATCAGTAATCAGTGATCAAGTTGTTCTGGTGAACGCTCATGATACATACGCCATCCTAAAAATAATCGGCTTGGAATCTATCGGCTTTGAACCTGTCGTTGAGCCTAACGTCAAAACAAAATCAGATTTTGTTTCGAAGAAAACTGAAATGGACAAGTGTACGTACATATACATATTATGCTAAATAGGCAAAAACAGAAGAACTTTTACAGCGGAAAGCAAAATCTGGACCCTTGCGGCAACAAAACTGCTCTTGGCAATGTACTTTGAGAAAAAGGCCGACCAGTTCCAAGTCAATCACCGATGCATCCGATTTCTCCGAAGGCTCCCAAGTAGTTGAAGGTCGAAAGCGAAAGGCCAGGGTCCAGAAGGACCAATATTATCAAACAAGGATGGCCTTCAAATAGATAAGGAGAAAGTTGAAGAACTTAAGAAGTTTAGCACAATAATGGAGAAAAGCAACAGACTACAGGCTGAATGAAACGAACTTTAAAAAATCTCTTAAATAAAATGAACAACAACTAGATAATATTTAGAATAGCAATATATTAATAAAAAAAAAAACAAGATATAATCATTAAACATAAATAAGTAAAGACTGTAATAATTTTAAAATGTGTGTTTTATTAAAGAATTAATTCCTTAATTCAACATATCTTTAATTGCATCCCTTTTTCTCGATTTCTCAGGTAAAACCCTATAAAGGTCTGCTGAATTATTAGAAGATGTAACTTCTTCATCTTCTTCAAACGAAGAAAAAAAATTGTGATTTGATGTGACGCCGCCTTTTCTTGAAAAGGCGGGTTGCCAAATCCATCTCGTCCACTGCCGCAATTGCAGCACTGTACGCTGCATCCGTGGTTACATCAAAATCAAACATTTTTAACAGAACAACTGAATTCATTATTATGAATATATATTCCCCTTGTTTATTTTCTTCTTCTTTACAATATTTTTAACGATATCTCACATATCGATATATGCCAGCAGCAATCCATCAGTATCGTATAAAGGTAGCGTACTATTTGTACGCTCCATTTTTCTGATCATGATGGGAAAAATGTTTGCATCATGATTAGTAATCATGCTCGTTCAGCACAACTATCGTATGAAATCCATCACTGATCAGTTATCATGTTGTTCTGGTGAACGCACCCAATGTCATCCGCCGTTACAAGTGATGGGTTATCTTCAGTCATTGCAGAAAGTTTGGCACTAAAACTTCTAGTGTCTGATCCCGAGGCAAAAGCCTAGCTGTCGGTAGATTCCAAGCAAAGTGCGTAGGTCACCCGGTAGCCAGAATCTGCATGGTTGAGTTAAAAACAACGGACATCAGAGTTTTTCCCGTGGGCAGGAGCGTCTGCATCCCCAGAAGCTGTGGTGCGCAGTAAAAGAAATTTAGTTTCGTAGTCATCATGGGTGGGGCTATCAACGTACTTACGCAAATAATACGATGGATAATCGATGGCATGGCCAGCACCTACCGCTGGTGGTGACATCTGCAAGGACAGCCCCTGCCGCCAAGAGGACACGGTGCAACTTAGTGGACCACGGCACGGTTACGAGGATATACCCGAGCTATCGACCATCGGCAGCAGACCTGTAATCAAAGTTTCTCACTGTTATTTTTGTTTAAGACGCCAAAAAGAAATGTTGCGAAACTGCGTTAGCAGATACCCTCACACTGGGTGAACATAAAATGCCATACCAAGTAATCGACTGATAACTGCTGTTAGTTTAGTTGTTTTTAGTTGTTTTTAAATTAAGGCTCTGACTGGAAGTCTACGAAAGCATAGAAAAGTCGTGCTCGAGATACGCCATGAACTCACACGCTTCAAAATCAAGGTATTCGGGAACATCATGTCCATGAACTGGCAGTACGCGCCTAAGATGGCAAGCGGAACCCAAAGAACCCTTTCCAGAATGCTCAGGCCAGGACCTACCAGTGCACAGCTCTGCACTGGTAAGAATTGGCCTAAGAACCCTTACCAGAGGATTCTTAGGCTTTCGCTTACCATTTTAGGTGCGTACTGCCAGTTCATGGACATGCTCTTCCCGAAGGCCGTGGACTTGAAACGTGTGAAGTTCATACGTAACTTCCACATTATTCTAGTTGATGAGCTGATCAATGGTCGATTCCAGGAGAACTTCGAATTTCTAAAGTATTTTAGGATCAACGGTCGATTCCAGAACTTTGAATTTCAAAAGTATTTTAGGATGATCTTTGATGCCAATGTGATCCGCATTATTACCAGAACTTCGAATTTCTAAATTATTTTTAGGATGTTCTTTGATGCCAATGTGGGTGAGGGCCGGGATTATGATGCCAGAGTGGTCCGCTACCATTATGGTAATGGCCATGGCATGGCCACCATTTACCGCTGTGCAAGCACGCACTCGGTGGTGATATCTGCAAGGACGGCCCCTGCCCGGCACGTTTACAAAGATATACCCTAAATGTGCCATCAACCAACGGCAGCAGACCCGAGAAATTCTCAACCAGCACAACAAAAACCAGATGCAAGAGTTGCAGGACAGAATATAGGCATAAGAGAACGGGAACAATTCTTATTTAAATAAGTGCCGCTTAGTGGAGGACCACTGCCTTAATTCTGATCAACACAATGAGCATTCCTCTTGTAAATAGATTTTGAAAAATTTATGTGCGACAGAAGAGGGCTTTGGTAGACTTCCTAATGTGCAGGTTGAGATTTGTGGATGGCAACGAGCTAAGCGAGCCACAAGGTTCAAGGATAGTGGACGCTATTCTGACCAAAAACCCAACTGACCACAAAAACAACTAAATTCTTAATTGCTCCAAGCTCGATTACTTGGTATGGCATTTGCAGATCACCCAGTGTGAGGGCATCTGCTAAGGCAGTTTCGCAACATATCTTTTGGCGTCTCAAACAAAAATAACAGTGAGAAACTTTGATGACTACTCACGCTGCAAGAAGGAGTTCTGCCTGGCTTCCTTCCGAGATTTTTTTGATGATGCCTGACGTCGCAAAAAGGAGTGCTGCCCGGTGAACAAGTGCGGTCATCCGGAGACCCGACCACGTTTTGCCACGACTATTCCGGAGAGACGCCAATTTGGAATAGTTTTTTTTTTTTTTTTTTTTTTTTTTTTTTTTTTTTTGAGATAATCACAAGCGAACGTGTAAAATAAATTCGAATTTTTATTTAGGCCTCCAAACAGTCTCAATGATTTTACTAGAATAATAGACTACAGAGCACTGGACTACAGAGTACTAGACTACTAGACTACAAAGTACTAGACTACTAGATTACAGGAATTGGAAAAAGAGAGCCATTTTTATTTGAATAAGTGCAGCTTTATTCTGAACAACACAATGAGCATCCCTCTTCTAAGGAGATTTTTAAAATGTAACGCCAGCTCCCGGAAATTGAAAAACTTTCAAATGAAATAGTGAATATATTTTCATTAGTTAAAGCTAGTTCCTTTTTGACTACTGGTCAGCCATGGGGAAAGGCCATTTAATTATTATCCTTTCGCATTCCTTGGGTTGAAAATGGCCATGAAGGACGATACCCCAATTTAGCAATTTTCCCCCTTTGCTAATTTTAATTTGGACAGTTGAATGTCTTTTTTTAAAGCGTAAATTGTTTTATTGTGTTTTAATTAAGGTCTGGTACTTAATCGCCGCTATTGTACCGATTTCATGAATATATCGATTGTAGCAGGAGGCAAAGCTTTTTTTTAAGATTCCACCACTAGTACGAGCGCAAACTAAAAGCACTCAAGCTAACTAATTTTTTTGTATATAGTATAGTACATATATGTATATGGATATATTCTATAGAGATTATTATATTTCTGCTTTCTTACATTGTAATTAAGTGTGTTATTAGATAAAATCTTTTGGTAATCTATCGTTTTTGGCTTCTGCGCATCTCCATCCACTTTTATTCATAAAGCAAAGTCACTCGGAGTGAGTTTCTACTCACTACTCAATTAGGCGTTAGTATGTCGGCTTCGTTTACTTTTGTTTACAAATATTTTTGTTAGTCTCATGTCCTTTGGGAATGAATTTGCATGTACGCCTGTTGCGCACTCTGCTTATTTTTCTAATCGAATATATACGTAAATTAAAAAAAAAAAGTGTTTTTGGCTTGAATTCTATAAAATATTAAAATAATATAATAATAAAAAAAAAAAACTCATTTTTTAATCAACAAATGACTGAGAAGCTAAGAAAATAAATATATTTACTATTATATTTAAGTGGATTACAATAATGGGACATAAACATTTGTCCCAGTAAACAATATTATATTATTAATTTTTAAATATTATATATTTTTCTTAAATTGGTTTTGACTCTCTTTGAGATTTTTGTCTTCCACTCAACTTGAGTCACAGCAAATGAGTCGCATCCTTAGGGTCCTTCGGGTCGGCATTTCGTCCTGTGCTATTTTCGGGTTTTCCCATAATTGTTATGTTTTCCCGCTGTCCGTGGCTGCAAGGAATCAAAATCAGGTGAGTGCTGGCGGAAATTAAATTAAAAAGAACAGGTAATTTGATTAGTGCCAGTCCAAAGTATTTTCGAGAAAAAGCTCCGTTTAATTGGGGCTGGTAATATAGATTTTTAAGCGATTTTTCCTCCTAATGAACTTTCAAGTCCGGAGCGGGCTTTAAATCAGCTTTATTTTCTGAGGATTCTGCAAAATTTGGAAAAGAAAAATTAGAAATCAATGCCAGAACCATAAAATCCTTTTAGGTCGGTATTCTCAGGAAGATGATACATCTCTGAAATTTTATAAAATACCTTATGAAAGAAATTGATTTCTGAAGAACTCTTATTTATTTCTAAGAAAATACAAAGAAAAATCAAATTAAAATGTAGAATAACTTGATTTTATATATTAGTAACAAAACAAAGAGTTTTATGTTGACCAATCAGTAGTGACATTCCCGCCTGACTTAATCCAAATGCATTCGTGACATTATTGCACTCGCCACTTAACCCACGATTTAAAGATCCCTCCGGGGCCACTGAATCGAACTGATCCAAGTCAAAACAAGGATTAACAACGAGGAGTATCTACCTCGGCACGCGATGGGCACTTCACATGCCACATGCCCCATGTCCCTTGCCCCATGCCCCAGGTGGCGTGCATTTAATTTCCATCTCAGCTGGCCGCCCAATTTGCACATTTAATGTGTGTGTAATTTGCAGCTAAGGTTAATTGGTCTAATTAGGTGCTACACTGGCCGCGAGAAGCGGGGGAAGGTGGTCCTAGGGAACACTGCCTCAAAGCAAACCACAGTCGCGTCAATGCAGGCCAAATCAACTGAAATAATTGCGGCTTCAATTGAAAATTGTGAAATTGTTTGGTTAATTGCCACACGATGCGGGAAGTTTTTAGAGGGTACTTCCATTTAGAATTTTGTGAAACCTAAGAAGATTACAAATTTTGTAATTGTTTGCTTTTTACATTTTAAACTGTAGAAATTAAAAACACAACATAATTGTTTTTGCTTTATATTATCTATATAAAATATATATAGAAAACCAAACCAACTACTGGAAGGGGTCTAATAGCACGAGAGATTTCTTAATCTAAATTCTATTTTAAAGCAAAAAAAAAGAAGCATGCAAAAGATTCCTTTTTTTTAACAAGAACTTGACGCAGCAGGCAAGGATAACGCACATGGCCCCCTCAAACATTGTCTTAGTCCAAAATTAAGCATTAAAATTGAAAAAGCAACTCAAAAATTCTCTCCCTTATAGGTACATTCCACCAGTAAGCCATGTAATTTTCCACTCCCCCTCCTCAGCTGATAAGTCCTTGACTCCGAAGTCCTTGACCACGTTCACCCCTTTCCAGAGCCAAAATCGGTTGCATATTTTTCAGGCGCCAGCTCGTAGATAAGGAAAGTATCTCTCCCTTTCTCTTTGTGGAAATTATGGAAATTAACTTCCGTTTGAGTTCTAGCTTTTTCTGGCATTGTGGTTCCAACTGGAAGAGTCAGGTCCTAATTTGAATCTGTGCTAAGCAGGAGTTCAGGTTATCGGACAAAGTGATACGAAACTGAAACGTTAGGCATTAGCCAGTGCTCTCTTAAAGTTACAGTTGCTGAAAAAGGGATTTCTTAATTAATTATCGCGAAATTAGAAAATTTTTTAATTTAATTGACTCAAGTTTAAAAATGTCCCGTAAAATCCTTGCAAGCCCAAGCGCAGCTTTATGCCCACACACTGCCAGGGGCTAAATGCTCGACTAATCAGTTGAGACATAAACATTTAGCTGGTTTCGTTGGCTTGTTAAAAGTCGACTAAATGAAAATGCAGCCATTCCGGCGGTAACAACAACTCTGGCCATAAAGCTTAGGAATAAGACCTCAGCCAAATGCAAATGTTATTGTGTGGACTCGCTACCCCAGTTTTACTTTTATTTTTTGTTTTTTTTTCATCCCAGCTTATCCGGTGCCACTTTCCACCCATAAGCTTACTTTGCCCACACGGAGGCAGGTGCGGAGACAGACAGGGGCGAAACAAGATAAACACGTTTACAAATTTTTTGCCAAAGCACTTTTGTGCCCCTGGAAAAGTCGGGGGAAACATGCGAGAGTATCATGAAAAATGTATAAAGCCTTGCCAGTGAGTTTGGTTTTCCGGCAGCCTCCGTCTTTTTGTCCCTTTGTCCTGGTGTGTAAATTTAATTGATTGACATCACTTGGGCGCGAGGAGTAAAAACAAAGACCCAGAGAGCTTCGTGGAAACAAATGATCTGTCAAGCGAATGTGATAATCGAATGTGGGAGCAAAAGCAAGAGCACATCTTAATTTGATTTCAATGCAAATATTTGTCAAATGCGAAGCGTTCTCTCTCGCCTGCTGTTGTTCCACTTAAGCCCGGATTACTTGTCACTCGGCAAGTTAAGTGTGAGCGAAAGCAGTTTAAATTACGCATTCAATGGCTGAAGGTGAGAAGGATTTGCCAACGGAGAATCAGGTCAGGTCAGTTGTAGTGCGAATATAATTGAGTTTACTTTTGTATTTAAGTGCTAACTGATGCGAGTGTCAGGAGGCTTTTCAAAAGCTGCATTCAAAAATAAAGAGCATTGCATAAAGTCCTTATATTCCGATACTTCTTCTTGTTCTAGGTTTTAGAAAATGTAATTTTATAGAACCCAAGGATGTTTGTTTGAAGCAACGGATACTGATGAAGGAAGAGGTATGAGACTTATTTATTAAACTCAGAAAGAAGATTTTTATACGGTTTGAAAATTTACAAAATATGAATTTTACCGGGAAGCCAAAAGCAAAGTACTCCCTGAATATAGTTAAGCGACATTTTGATCTGAGTTCTCCCTTGTCCGCGATGAAATATGAAGAATGACTTTCTCACAATTAGTTAATTAAGTTAAATTCACGTTGTCATCTTGGCTGCTCATCAGGGCTATCAAGATGAAAGCGAATGGCCTATTCGATTCCAAGAATTCCAAGTGAGTGGCAACGAAGGGGCTGAAAAGACAAACGTGGGCCAAAGTTGCTTTGAAGTGCTCATCCACACATCCACATCCTTCTTGTTTGTTTTTGGAGTTCTTGGTGCTTTGTGGCTTTCGGCGATTGCTGCTGCGGCTGCAAGCTAATCGATTGAAATTCTGAAATTTAGCCACAGGTTGGGGGGAATTCGTAAATAATTGATTAATAAATTACAAGCAGTTAAAGCTTAATGCCATATATTCCCCAGGATAATTGTGAGTGGCTTAAGTTGCCTGGAAGCTAATGGAAATATTTGGTTACGACTGCAGGCGTTTTCTCCATATTAACTATTTAATGTTTTGTAATATAACATGTGAGTTCCCGTCTTAACTTAGTATTTTTCTTTTCCAAAAAAATAATAGAGACAAAATAATACAAAAATACCTATACATTCTATTAAAATAAAATATTACATGCCAGGTCTGGGTTTAAGTCCTGGGTTGGCTGATATAAAACATTTATGATTAATGATTAATAATTTCTGTTTGCATTATTATTATTATATTTTTTAATTTAATTTCGTAGTTAATTATAGGTAAATTTTTCCTTAAATTTGAGTCAGCTCAGTCCCATTCCGATTCGAATCAAGTTCATTTCAGTTTCAACCCATTTCCATAAGCTGCAATTAATTATAATTTCAAAACAATCCAACACGTCCCCATCTCATTGAAATGACCATCTACAACTGACCACCACTCCCTTCTCAGCCAGCCGTGGCCATGAGCTTTCCCGGGACCCAAAAAATACACATGGTGAGCTCTCCTCGGTTCTCTGTTTGCCCGAAGGGAAATTGCCCATATTCATTTCCGGAATTCTAAGAATTTTCTGCGGCCACTGACCGTCGAGTGGAGATCCTGGGGTACCGGAGAACCCGAGTCCTCGAAAACACAGAGACAAATTGAAGAAGCAAGAAGTTCATGATGTGCAGTTGGCCACTTGTGTGCTTAATGAACTTTGCGGTTTTTCTTGACTAGGTCATTCCATTTTCAACTGGCTTAGTTGAAAGGTCAAGTACGTTTCTCTTCTTGGCAATCGATGGACTTAAAAGAAATTTCCGGGAACTATTTAAGTCTGCTAAACATGATTTTACACATTAACTTTAAAGAGATCTTGGTTATTTAAAAGCAAAAGGATAGGAAGTATGAGAATATAGGATTTATAGGGTAATTAATAGAAAAAAATATAGCTTCTCATATTTTCAAAATTTCGAGATATAGCTGATTTTTATGAATATAAAATTAAGGTTTTAATTTCATTAAGATAAAAATACTTAATAAATTCGTTATATTTACATTTTTTGTGAATGATTTTAAATGATTTGATTATTATATATTTATTTTATAATTTATATACATTGTATATAAGTGATAAGCCAAAACTCCAGCGAAATACTTTCCCAAAACGCTTCCTTCATGCACTCGTCCACGGTGCTCGGTAAACATAACTCCTGGTTAAATACTAAGTACTTCCGTTCACAGTGAAAATTAATTTGATTTTATTAATAAAATCATTAGCGAGCAACAGGTAAGGAAGCCGAAGAGTCCCCGCTCGGACTTAATGTAGCAAGTGAATGCCCGTAACTGTAACTTTCCCCTATCATTTTCCCCCCGCTTTTCCACAGGCTGCGCTCAGTTTGCCGGTTCATTTATTTTGAAGGTTTTCGTGTCGGGTTTTCCATCCTTTCTTCGGCTCTCACTTCAGGCTTTTTTTTGTCATGCCATTCGGCCATTTTCATTCATTTTTCGGGGGCCTGACCTTCCGGCCCCCTCGGACGTAATGAGCGGTAAACACAAGCACTGGGACAATATTTTTTGCTACATTTTATTTCGGTCGGTCAGCATCGGATAGTGATGCTCAGGTTTCCTTGTAAAACCATAGTTTGTAGATGTTATTTCAGGTGTATTAAAGTTTTTTTGTTCAGTGTGGAACGTGTCCGGCAACGACAACGGATGTGGTAATTCACACAAATTAAATATTTGCTTACGCTGTTGTAAGTGAAGCGCCCTCGCAGGACATCAACAAATTCGACGACGACAAGGACTTTCACTTTCACTCTCTCCGACCCTTCGGTCCTCTATTCCTTCTCCTTGTTCCCTTTGTTACGTCATTCTATATTCAGAGCTAAATTTAATTAATTGAAGCAAATTTCTTGTCTCACCTTCAGCATGGCAAATTCAAGCGAATGGAAAAAGATAATAGACAGCCGTCTTCTCTTCACATTGGCCAATGTTGTTGCCTTGAATCTTTTCAAAGACCCTTTGAAAAGGATTCTCCCTCTGAGATTTCTCCACCTGACACAAATATACTCGTAAAAACATATATAAAGGAGACCCATGAAAGAAGTTCGATATGTAAAGCCGATTTAAATATTTGATGATAAATATTACATGAAAATAATTGCAATACAATACAATGGGCATTGCGTTTTGACAACTATTAGTTTCTACATTTCCACTGTGTTCTGGAACGGTTCAAGCCAAGGGAAGTGTCACTTCACCTGCCTTGCTCCTTTTTGCACCCAGTTTCCCGCGCCATTTTCCGTTTTCCCGCTTCACCCTTTCACCGTTCCCCTTATTTTCTACAACCATTTTAAGCCTAAGTAAGAGATAAACAAGTACATAGACACGTTCATACACTGCGAGCAGGGAAGAGATATATGTTGGTTCAGGCAATGATATATGGATATAGACACCTCAATACGCAGGCAGGCGAACATTTATGGCTTTTGCACATCTCCGCCATACATTATCCCTGAATGTGTAACTTGTGAGCCTTTAAGTTAAATCAAGTTTCGCTGCTGCTCTTTGCATTTGTTGCTTTTTAGCCATGCAGCAAAGCCATAAGCCCCACTGAACCCGTTCCACAATTCAGTGACACTTTCTTTATTTTTCCTCTCAAGAAGTTAATGCAATTTTCATAAAGTTGGCAAAACTTGGGCTTTGCCTTTCATTCGTGTTTATTTCTTATGTCAGTTTCATATAGTTTTAATACCGAACAGTTGTAGCGACCAAAGGAATATCCTATTTCTGCACAGGACCTGACCTAAACTTATATTTATCTTTTTGAGGTATTTGAAATGGATTCGTAACTTGCTAGAAATATTCCTATTTTCCTTTAAATTTATATATCTGAACATCTGATTGGGAGAGGCAACCTCGATTGCCGGGTACTCCATGGTCGGGACCCTTTTAGGTAGAGTTATTTCTTGATTCCTTTTTGGCAATACCAAGTTTTGGGACATAAAAAGCAAAAGTTTAAACAGTTTACAGCTTACAGCTGGCCCCGGAGGCCATCGAAGGAAGAGAGGGACTTCGAAATATGAAAGAGAGGAAGGACAAAACAATTTATGAGCCCAACGGCCGGAGGAAAGGAAAATCAGAGGCAACAGTTGGAAGGCCGAGACAGAATGTTTGGTCACATCAAGCATACGCACTGGTGAACCGCTTCCCATTCCCATTCCCATCGACTGTCAAAAATTAAACGATGCAATAAATTGCGGGACTGTCGATGTGTGTGCGTGTCTGCTCAAATATCCCTTTATATATGCAGATTTCCTGGAACTCGTTTCGGCAAAAAAAAGGGTTGGTCCAAGGCCGTTACCCGGACACCCGATACCCTACTGGGTAACCCCTGAACTCGGGTTAACTGCGGGTGGATTAGGTTCGATGAGCGGATTGATTTGTCACTCAAAGTTTGGGGAGGCAGTGCGGGCATCAATCATGATCATTAATTCAGGGTTACAGTCAGTTTAATATATGTTTAACATGTAAGTCACTTTACTCAAAGTAATACTTTGCTCTATATCTGTTAAAGATAATAACATAAAAAACTCCATCGTCTTTATATTTATTTTGTCATTTTAAATAAGATAAAATAGAATTAGATTTCTCAACTACAACTGCAACTATTTATAATTTCGTTTATCTAATAAAGCTTACTAATTGGGCTTCACAAATTTTGGTTGCTTGATTAAATAATTGATATAAAAGTATTAGGTGCTCGAAGAAGCCTTCTGCCTGTTACATACATTCCGGTACGAAGGTATAATATCCTTGTATCCCATGGGTACCGGGCTTAAACATACTCTAACATGTGATACTCTGATTGCGAATTCCTCAAAATTAATATCCGATGAAAGGTTTTAGTTTTGAAATCAGAATTGGCAAGGGGAAAACATATTTCCTTGCAGGATTACAACCACATTTTTGGCTTGGCGTTTTCGTCCTTCCGTTCTTTCTCCATTCCCATTTCACATTGACATTTCACATTCACAACATAAACAAAAAATAGGCATTCGTCCTTGCTTTTTATGCCCCGCACTTAACATTTTTCCCAGGAGATTCTTTCAATTATATTGACAGCGACAAAAGTTTTTTCCACACACGTCCCATTTCCATATGCATAAATTTAAAATTCCAGAAACAGAAAAGTCGCTTCCCTTTCCATCTTCTCCACAATTTTTGCCACAAATCTAAGAAAAGCCGCAGCTCGTGTGTGTGAGATGTGTAAATAGAATGGGCGTGGCAGATGCTTAATTCCATACGCATCCACAATAATTTATGAATTTTTATTGAAGTTGCGATTCTGTTTTCATGATGTGGACGTGGCAAAAAACAAATACGCCTGACAGCACTCGAATCATAAGTTATTCGCAAAAAAAAGAGGCCGCAGAACGAAAATAAAAAGTATATATATTTTGTTGGTTGAAGCCGTGAGTCCTGCTTTTGATATTGATACTGCGTGGCGGGATTGGAAGTTATCTTTATATCTTTGCAGAGGGTATACCAATTTTAGTGTTTGTTTTCCAACTTAGTATACACAGCTTTGGGTGATGGGTAACTCACAGTCGACCACACTCAACTGTAGCTTTCTCTCTTGGTAATTATTAATTTATGCTTTTGTTCTACGCTTTTCGGTTTATAATCATTTTGGATTGATTTCAATTGAGTTCGAGATTAAGCTCATTAGAATAAGTAACTCACAAAGAACAATTAATTAATTCCCAATTTGTATGAGCCCAGCCTAGCCTTAACCCTTACCAAGCCTTCCTTAACCAACACGTGTCCGCGTTCCATTTGCCCCTTTCCCATTCTGTCACTCCAAATGTCGCGATTTGCTTTGGCTTCGGGTTTCGCTTTTCGACTTGTTTTTATGTAACTTAATTCACACTTGACACAGAGCATATCACAAACCTTTACATTTCAGGCGACAATCATGCCGAAACCTTATTTTATTCTCCCATATTCGGTAGGTGTTTGTAACAGTGCATAGACCCCATCCCTTACGGTTACGCAGATCTGGTTTTTCGGGGACCTTTTGTAAGGATATTTTATTTCACCATTAATCGTAAAAATTGCTCCTTTTATTGCTTTGAAAGTGTTTGCCGGGTCCCAGTGCCAGTTGCCTGATGAGCTCTGTGAAACTAAGCATGTGCCCCTTATTTTCCTTTATCTCACCGTATTTGTTCTCTTGAATGTTTCGTTTTTCCAGGACAAGAAGGAGAATAGGCCCCAAAGCAAACATCACCAGATGGCAGAGACTGGAAATTGGGAGGGGAAAAGAGAGCCAAAAGTTGTCCGGGATATATTCTATAAAGACACCCTCCCCATAGCATTGCCTTTGAATTTGACGGATGAGTGATAGAAATTTGGGATCGTTGAAAAAATTTAAGGAAAGAATGCTGCTTTGCAGCTGGGCTCAATGGTGTTAATTATTTTCATCAATCACTAAACTAGGCCCTTAATATTTTGCTAAAAATAAAAATCTTTAGACAAACTACATTTTTAATATT
Organism: Drosophila asahinai; assembly: GCA_008042795.1. Classification (NCBI taxonomy): domain Eukaryota; kingdom Metazoa; phylum Arthropoda; class Insecta; order Diptera; family Drosophilidae; genus Drosophila; species Drosophila asahinai. Next base: position 12,610 of record VNJZ01000938.1, on the reverse strand, counting down.
TAATATTTAATATATATTTTATTTTAATATTTTCTAAATAAATCCCAATCTAAAAAGTTAAAGTATAAGCCATGTAAATATCATCTTAATTGAGTTAAACTGTTAATACCCAAGAACAAATGAAATCTATTTTTAAAATTGTATATATTTGTGAGCCAAGTAATTAAAAAGCCTATTTTTGATTCCACTGGCTCAAAAGTGTCTTATAAATTTACAGAACTAAAAGGAAAGTCGCCCAAAAAAGATAAAATCGATTTCTGTAATTGATGCCTTCGTGAAAAAAGTGAAAAATCAGAAGTTGTCACCTTTGTAAATAACTCTCCATCAACATTTGCTCCGTGTCTTTCAATTTTCCCCCGCCTTTTTCCCCATTTTCCTGCCAACAGTGGACACAAATTTATTTATGCATTCAATTAGCGAACAATAAATGGCCAAAAGGGAGGTGGCCAAGTTAGTGCGAGCCTTACTCGATTGCCGGTTAAATTGAGAAATTACTTTAAAAAGCAAACAGCTGGCACAGGACGAAAAAGGACGTTCTGCGGTTCCCCTATTTTGTTTTGTTTTCCTTTACCCCAATATGCTGTCCTAGGAGGAGAGGAGACCTAAACGAATTTCATGGTGAGGTCCTTCCTGGAAATATATGAGTAAGGGCTCAAAACGCACCCTAATATTTCTTTTTTTGAGGTACTTGCCAGCCGCATTTATTACTCATTTGCAGACATTTTCCCTCGTTTTTTTCGCTTTGTGTGGGCTTTACTCTTGCTATTTACTTTAGACTGCAAAACGAGCAAAGGTTCCAAATCTTTACATGAATTTAATAAGCAAAAAGTACAAAAGATATACATTTCAGGGGGACATCCTTCACCGGGGGGTTTGCGTGGCCCATCAAGGTTGTCGTATATGATTTCTGGATAACATTTATTAATTGCCTTTTTACAATTCGTTACATCTGGACAATAGTACGCGTCTTAGTCCACCTCTTTCCCTAGATCACTCTCATTCATTCATGCCCTCTCGTTTTAATGCTTTATTAATGCCCAACAATGAAATCATGTAAATATGTTCTTGCCCTTTTATCTCTGTCTCATCAGCTGATGAGCAGCAAATTGACTTGACTCGCGTTTGCTGACCATTTTTCCAGACCCCAGCTGGGCGAGTGAGTGTGTGCACACAACAAATTGATTTCTGATTATCATTGAATGATAAAATGAGAGCAAAGGAGCAAGAAAAAGCGTGGAAGGCGAGCATACAGAAGTTTTAATGAAGCGTATTAGAATTTAATTAAATAACAATTTGCTCAAATGTAAATATACTTGGCGCTGCTTATGTAAAGCAGCCGAGCAGAGTGCCAAGGAGCCGCAGGACTCTCTTAGCCAGCTCCTGCAGGTCACTCATCCGTCTCCGGGCAACGCCCAGAGCGGCGAACTTTGGTCATTAAATTAAGTGCAGGAGACGACGACGAAGACGCCAGGAGCAAAGATGCCAGCTGACGGGGAGCGGTCCTGAGGAATCCTGAGATGTGGCCACAGGTAAGCTGGCTTTGAACGAGGGCTGTTTGTTAAAATTTCCATTCTCATCCTTTTTTTTTTCCATTAAATGTTGATTATTAAGTTTTTATGACTTGAAATTTACCTTAATTATATTTATTTTTGGAATCTCCTCACGCTGTTGCCCTATAAGTTGTGTTTCCTGCTGTTTTTTACCAAACCCTCGGCATTTAATTTATAATTTCGCATACATGCGACAGAACACAAAAACACACGCTTCAAAGGGTCGCCAGAAGTGCCACGCCCCTCGACGCACCGCCCTTGTTACGGTTCCGCCATCGGATCGCATCACTCATACGCAACGTTGAACGCATCGCACATTTTTGTGCTTGTGTTTTGGGGATGTGTGTTAGCGAGGGCGTGGCAGGTAAGGACTTAATTGAATGAGAAATTTAATAAATTTGATTTCATTTTCTTGGCTTACAACGAAATGTTTTCTTAGCGGGATGTAAGTGAAAATGCGATTTTTATAGAATATTTCATATATTTTTGAGTTGTGAGTATCTCAAGTGGAACTGAAAGCGGCTTAAAAAAGAAAAACCGTCTCACTGAAGCTTCTCGAAGGCCAAAATGTAGACTTTTAATGCTCTTTAGCTTGACTTTATAAAAGGCAACATATATATTAAAAGAAAAAGCGCCTGAAAATGTTTGCCAATCTTTTATTTAAAAACTGAGACGTATTTGAAGGAATTTCTTGTTAGGGCATCAATCTTCAATACTTAAGTTGCCTCCATCAAATGTAAATTTCCCGTTTTTTTTTTGTAGCTCGTAAAAACGAGACGAATTTTAAGCGGCTTGGGGGTCAACTTTATTTTATGGGATTCACGGTAAACGGTGATTGCTGACACAGTTTGTCTGAGAAGTTATTTTCGTCTATAAACCAATTTCTTATCGGCTGTTTGCACTTTGTTCTGGACTCTGCACCTGGGCCCTTCGGGAATCAAACAACCAAATAAAAAAGACTTAATTTCCATTCACTTTCACTTTTTTACCTCAGCAGGAAAATATTAAAAAACAAACTTGTCGCATGCTGTTGGAAGATTTGTCGCTTAACTTTCGTAGACTTGGTTATTGTTGGGGAAATCCAACAAAATAAATCTCAGAAATTCGTTCACGCCAATTTCTTGCTCAACCTTGGAAATATTCAAGGGTGTGCGTGCGTGTTCGTGATTAATAGCCAACGAAAATGCCAGTTTAATGTGGGAAACTTTTGCGGAGAGCTTTCCCTAAGCGATTGCCTTTCGCGAAGCTGGCTCTGAGCAAACTTAATCAATTTCTCATTGGGAATTAAAATACAAAAAACAAAATTCGGTTCGGGATTAAACTCTTTCCCTAAATATATTGTAGATTTGTTTCCGATAAAAAAAACCAAAAAACGATTCCATTTTCCACGATTTTACTGTCTTGCGGAAAACAGAAAGCTGGCAAAGCTGCTCTTAAGCTGACGCTGCTTGCATACTATTTTAATTAGCTGATGTCACTCTGGCGGAAAAAAACATAAATAATAAAAGGAAGAAAGCCTGCCCGAGATGGCCGAGAGGCTGATGGGGGAGATGACGATGGTGTTGATGTTGGCGGAAAGTGTCGTCTGCCAGCAAGCTGTCTGCACCACCGGCCTTCGCCAGCCCATTTCTTCTTACCCCATTTCTCAACACCCGTCACACCCCTGGCGTTTTTCAGCAATTTAGCATGTTGACGGCACAAGTTGGCGGGCTAAAAGTTCAGCCGGACAAGGGAAGCTCTCTGAATGGTAGTCGAGCACACAGCAAAAAATATTTGTTATTTTATAAACTCTAAATAGTAATTAGGACTGAACTATCAAATAATTTAATGACACTCTTGCAGAGGATATAATATTTTAGGTGTGAAGTTTCAGTGAGAACCCGCCTTGGCTTCCTGAAGTGTGTTATTCGATTAATTATTCAGTATTTATTTATGTTACATTTTGCATAAAAAGTTTATCATAAGTTAAAGTGGAGAAGCGAAAAAATCCTACATATTAATTTATATTTGGTTAGGTGCCTACTTCAATAATTTAAATGTATTCATTTAATTTATTTTTTTCTACAAAATTTTCATTCATATTTTTTTAATGCTATCCCTTTCGCTTAGTGCAGAAATAGAGGTGAAGCGGAACCCACTCGACGCGTGACTCTCGCCTAAAAGCATGCTTTGCCTTCTTTCTCGCGCCACTTACCCTTCGGTCTTCGCGTTCTTCGCTGCCAGTTCCACCTGTTTTAGCATGTCACTTAAGCAGCTTGACTCTGGCAGACCACAGCCACCCACCGCCACCTGGTGGAGCACACGAAGCCACCTATGGAGCCAACCCAGAATCGGCCAAAAACGCCCACCTACTTGCACGTGGCTTCTTGTGACCATTTTGTCGTTAATTAAATCAATGAGTAAGCTTTGGGAAGAGAGTAAAAAATTACGCCATTACTTTCATACGCATCATTAATGATTTAAAACGAAAAAATAGGACCGAATTTCATATTTCAGTTATCATGTATAGGATATGTATTTTACTTATAAAAGCCTAGGAAAATCTCATTATTATTATACTCATTATTACGGAAATGAAGGGTTCTGGGAAAAGTTTTTGCTAATGGTGCTCTCTAGCTTTTTTGGGAGGGGGAAATTAACCGAAATACTTTCACTTAAATATTTTACAACTAATTAAGGATAATTACCAGCCATTAACCAGGGGGGTTCCCCTCACGACAAGTGGAAAGTGGGTCTCTTACCCCATTCCCGCCTGCGGTTTTCCAGCCAGACTTTCTGTTTTTCCCGCCTTTGGCCATCTAAGTTAACGTCGTCGTCGTTATCCTTTCGGCCTAGGCGGTGCCCTTAAAAGCTTTCAAATCCTTTGGGTCCTGTAATATACCGCCGACTGATTGAAAGTGTCATCCAATCGGGATCAACATTACAGGATCACTGAAAATGCTGTGACACCAGTCAGGCCATCTTAAAGCACTTTTAGACTGAACCGCCTCATAAACGTTTTGCTTGCAAATAAATTAAATATACAAAAGGTAGTGTGTCTGCTTGCAGTTGGCTTACAAAAGTAATTTCTCCAAATTGTACTTGTTCTTCCGAAAAAAAGAATTTCAAATAAGTAAGGTGAAAATCGGATTTATCTCAGTGCAATATACATAAATAATTTAACACTTGCAAAATCTAATCCCCTGACCAAGGCAAAGTATCATGGAGCCCAGTGGGTCCTGCAATTTGGGAAATTAATTTGAATGCTTAAAGCCAGCAGCCAGTGTTTCCTGTGATTGCATTTATTTCCGAGAAAATTGAAATTCATACTGCAGCTGACCAACTAATCCGGCACTTTAACCGATTCCACTTCTTCCTCCTTTGGAATTAGCATTAATATTGCCTTGCTGCGGGTTGGAAAAAGACCAACCATTGCCTGCACTTGGACTACTCGCATATTTTCATAAATTTATTTAAGTGCTGCCAATTTTGAACCCGGGGGAAAGGCGATGGGGGAAATGCAAGGCACTCGAAGGAGCGAAAGTGGCAACAATAAATGTGTCGCGCAGCTAAGCCAAGTTGTGTGTGTAGCGATGGCAAGTCATAGGGTTATATGTATGTATATATTAATATCGTATCGATATTTGACTTACAAATGATATAACCACAGTTTTTGCCATTGATGCAACCGTTGTCTACTTGTATATGGATTTTCCCCCTATTTATTCAATAAATTTCGTACCCAGATTAAACCAGAAAGGTCTATAAACAATCTTTCATGGACATTTTTATACTTAAACTGTGATATATTGAAAGAAAACCAAATAAACACTTTTGAGTGCTATATATTTGTCGATATATCGAAATATATATCCCGATATCATCCCTAAGTAGTTGCGTGCATTCTGCTTAAATAACGTTGCGAAGTAACCAAAACCCAAAAGGAAGTTAAGGAAACAGAGCCAAAGGAGAATCCTCTGGCAACAAGAAAATAGTTACCGACTTTTTGGCGCATGCAACAAAAAGGGAGTTCACGTGCTTTTGTGAAAAAAAATAAAATAAAACAACGAAAGGCAAATGTGGAAATCCCAAGTCTGGCGGATGTGGAAAACGCATTGAAGCTAGCTGGTTAAATTACAAGAAATTAGCATTCACTTTCCAAACATGCTGCTTTGGTATAACAAATCATGCAAAAGGTTCACATTTCCTGCGAACTGCTTCCCTTTTATTATTAAATTAAGCTGGCTTTAGTTTACGTGAAAAACATCTGCCCAAAGTGACACAAAAGGGGGAAGCGAAGAAGGCCCGCAGATAAATACCAACTACAGGAAAATGCAATTAGGCCAGGCCATTCCTTAATGTGGTTGACTGCAGATAGAAACTCGAGAGTTTCCACAAGTAAATAAAATGAGAATGCCGTGCGAAAGCTTTCAGTTGTGTTAAAACACAAAGCCTGAAATCTCCGTACTAAAATATGGCTATTAAAATTAACATGTCGCTTTCTCCTATTGAGGCAACTCCCCCTCCAGATACGGCTGCTGTTCCTGCTGCCAATCCAGAACAGGGAGCAGTGTCCGTGCCTCCTGCCGAGGCTACAATGGAACCAGTTGCGGTGGCTGCCCCGGTGCCTGCTCCCATCGAAGATGCAGCTCATCCGGAACCGGTAACTAATGTGGTCCCAGTTCCGGAAACTATTGCAGTCAAAGAGGAGGTTCAAAATACAGTTCCAGAGGTTGCGGAGAATCCAGTTACCGAGACAGTAATTCCGGAACCAGTTGCAGAGACTCCCGCTCCTTTGGCAGAGGCCATTTCGGAACCTGCTGCTCCCGAACCAGTCATCGAAACTACTCCCACCTCTGCTCCGGAACCAGATATATCGGTTCCTCCAGCCACTGATCCAATTCCGCCTAAGGAACCAGTTCCAGTTGAAGAGTCACCGGAAACCATTGCTGAAACTCCTGCCGTTATTTCCGACCTTGCTCCCCAGGCAGTAACGGTTGCCGAAACAGAAGCTGTTCCAGATCCAATTGCCGAAGAATTGGCAGCCCCTGCTGAAGAGGAAGTAACCGATGGGTCACCGGATCCCAGATCCGTTCCCGTGGCCAGGGTACGACCGTTATTAAGTTATGGACCGAAAAAATACTACCTCAACCCAAATCGAAATACCTGAAGCTGAGTACCTTTTTCTGTTTTATTCAACTGTTTGGATTTATGAATAAATAAAAGATAAACTTCAATAGGGGTTTCTTATGGCTATGTATAATTTTTCAGCAGTAAAGCTACGTCAGTCTACGAATTCCCAAAAATTCGTTTACGCTGGGTTAGATACCGAAATGTATCTTTTAGAGCTGATATTCCAGCTTACACAAAATACGAGTATATTCTATATAATGAGACAAACCCCTTATTTACATCGCAAAAGTTAAATTTTTTCTCAGTTCTATATTTTTAAAAACATTTGTAACTTTCAGCACATTTTACTTTGACATTTGACTTTATCTAGACAGTTTTCTTAGCGAAAATTCGCTATTTTTCCATCTACTTTTCCAGTCAATTGACTTGTTTGCTTGAACTTTGAACGTGCAAATTTTCCATTGTCATGTGTCAATGGCCCGTCGTCAGTGTAACCCAAGACCGCCCTCCTTCCACCAGAATTTTCCGCCCTTTCCTTGAGGTCTGCCCTCCAATGGAGCCTGTGCCAAGTCACTTGCAATTTGACTAGACAAAGTCGCGACAATTTTTTTGTTTTTCCAAATCTTTTGAATTTTATTTGAGTTTTTCAGTTGTGTTTTTGTTTTGAATTGTTTTATTCAACATATTTCCAAGGCTGCATGAGGTTCACTTGGCTAGATTTATTTTAAGCTCTTTCTTTGTTGCTTTCAGTGATCCCCTGAAGCTGATGCGACACCTGACAGTTTTCTTATTTATTTATTTCGGTGAAAAATTACATAGCTCAGCGTCGCCTGACAAACTGCGCGTGAAAACGTTGGAAAAGTGGTGGAGTGGCATTTTCCTCGAGGGATCCGGGACCTGCTTAGGTTAAGCCAACTTTATCAACTTAATTTGAACACAAATTCATATTTTTTATTATAAAACAATAGCACAAGGAAGCGGAAGCGGAAAGAGGGCCAAGGAAAAGCATTTCAATAATAATAGCACAGCCCCGAGAAATGTTTGGAGCAACTTTGCCAATTAATGTGGATAAACGATAAGTCAGTGCGTCCTTGGTCAATCCAAGCATTTCCATGTCTAATAAGTTGGAATTGTAGATTAGGCTGACAACTAAGAATTATTTATATTTTTCCTTTATTAATAAATTAAAAACGACCTACTTTAAAACAAAAATTGCATGTTCTTATACATTCAAGTATCTCATCTGGAGAATGCCTTTAAATAGGAATAAATAAATGTATTTAACCAGAGTATATTGAATCGCAATTCTTTAGCTCGAGTCCCGACTAATAATAATAATTTTATAATTAATAATTTTAATAATTATTCTTAATAATAAGAATAATAAGACATTGCTTTTACTTGTGGCTCGTTAACGTACTTAATTTAATAAAACAAAATGTACATAGTTCATAATATATGTGCTGCCTGGGTTGGGTTACCTTCTATATGATATCGTTTAATAATGCTGTTTTAATGAGGCCTTGGCTGGCCATCAACCACATGCATTAGTCAGGATGCTGAAGGACTCCATTCCACTCCAAAGTCGAGGCGAATGCGTTATGTAAACGAGTTGAGTGCTGTTTCTCTACTTCTCGTTTTATTTTCCACCAACAGATACCCAGAAAGGGAAGCAAATGGGCACGCACTTTCCCCGAACGGTAAAAAAGTAAAAAACATTTCCATTTAGGTGTGTCATGTTTTTAATCCCCTTGAAGGCACTTACTTAAGGCAGATCACAGCCAAGCGTAAATTTGCCAAGTTTTTGTACGAGTTTAGATAACTATGGAGTACCCAAAGTCTGTACTCCCATTCCTTTCTATTCCCGCCCCTGGGCGAGTGCTTTCAGCATGTTTAAATTCATAATTCCAATAGAGAAAGGAATGGGACGGCAAACAACAACGTATATGAATAGAGAAACTAGATAAATAAACGACCCAAAACATACTCTAAAAGGGTTAGCCTTTTAATCGAAAGCCAAGGTTGGAGAAAAAAACATTTTAGAAATATGCATTTTAATGGAAAGCTCTTATGTATTATTGTCAATGTTTAATGGGACATTTTTTTTCCATAAACTCTTTTGTAAGTTTGCAAGATATTGAAATAAAATAATAATAATATAAGGCAGTGCTTAGTTGATTTTCTTACATACTAGTAAATTAGATGTATGTATAAAGTTCCTCTCTTAATGTTAAATAACTTAGACCTTTCTGCAAACATGGATAATATGAAGAGGCATTTCTAATGCCTTAAAATAAAATATTAAAATATTAATTTAAATATGCATGCAATTCGAATAAAAGTTTATTATTCGAATGGCAAAATGAACCTTATATAACCTTGTATATTTTTTTATCATTTTAAGTACTTGCTCTTTGTGATCTAAATTAATAGAAATACAGGCAAGTTTCATTAACATCTAAGTGCGTCGCTTATGCCCGCTGATACCCTCTACTAAAGCCATGAATATAAAACCATGTATCATTCGCCAAATGCGTGTGTGTAAACTATAATAACAGTAATAACATCTAAACTCAATGGCAAATGACAGTTCTCAGTTCTCAGTTCCCAGACCCTGCATAGAAAGCGTTGCTATTTTCCCCCCGCTGACTCAGCGAAAATCTTCTGACAACGACACACATCTAGGATTACATGGGCGGGGTGGTTATAAGGAGAGACTGGCCCCTGATCGAAGGAATTTCCCGCGAATGGGATTGGGAATACGGAGGGTTTGGGGGTTGGGAGTCGGGGAAAGCGGAAAATGGGGGAGCACGTTCGACGCTTCACTTAATTAAGCGCCTTTTTGTCTGCTGTAAGTTGATAATGGAGGTTTCGCCGGTTTGCGGCAGGCAAAAGTTAATCCCTCCCACCCATCAATCGGTCTGAGCAGCCTTTTCCCGCCATTTTCCCATTTACCATGGCCGTGAGCTCCGTGATCTGAACAAAGTGGTAAACAAAAGGTTAACACAAAGTCAATACAGAAATAAAGAAATAATTTAATTTTATTTCCTTTCGCTTAATTTGTTTTATTTTTTTTCGAATTTTTAATGAAAGAAAATAAAATAACTAGGTTCGTCATCTCCTAGATATTTAAGGTAAAAACTATAAACATTTTTTGCTTATTTATGCAATTAATTTGGCATACATAATAGTGGCTTGTTGCTCAGGGAGCTTGTTAACCTTATATAAGCCTGAGCTGCTGGATTCACCAGAGCTACCTTCGCTACATAACACGTTGCCACGTGTGGGCGTGCATCTGTGTTAAAAGCTTTATGTGGATTATGTTTTTATGGCTTGTAGCGAACATCCTGGGAAGGACCAGGCCACAGACCCTGGCTTGGCAAATATTTGGCCCTTTTCCTGCAATCTTTCATGGAAACAAATATTTCGAGAATATTCAAAAAGGAAAGTGCCCCATAGAATGTTTTGAATTTTTTGACATTATTAGGTAGCGTATTTCCAGCTATAATTTAAGATTTTCTTCACAAAAATATTAAAAAATAATGGAGTTATGTGCTGTCTTAGGATGATTATTCAAGTTTAAGATATTTCCTTTACAATGACCTACGGTGTTGTTAACTAAGAAATTCAAATTCACATTCCCCATATATAAATTCATACGTTAAAACCACTATAAATATAAAAGAGCCAATAACATATTCGCAGCTGTCCCGGGAAAAAATCCGAGGAAAATCTTTTCAAGCCAACTTTCTTATTCAATGTTATTGTTGCCAGAAAAACAACAACATTCGGGGAAAAAAGGAAACACATTGCTCCTTGGCAGCCACCCAATTTTCGGCTGCTTCTACTGCAAGCTTCAATATGGAAAACTTTGCTCCGACTGCTGCTGCTGTTAATGTTGTTCTTTACACATTTTACGTCCAGATTTGGCTCCCTGTGAACACTTATTTTGTGCACTGATAGTCCTGACTTCCTCCCCTTTTCACCCGTAAAAATGTTTAACTTTTTGCATGGCTGAACCCAATTCTTTTTTTGCTGATGGAAATGGTAAGGGAGCTTCTGCATTTTATGAAAGAATAATGTTATGTTTCTGTCGATTTTTTGCTGCTCGCTGCTCTGTTCGGTGTGCTTTGCTATTATGTTTTTCTGGTTAATTAGTTTTCGAATTTCGGAGCGTAAGAATAACTCTGTATATATGTAGGATGTCTGATAATTGGTTCTATAAATCATGCGGGCCACGCGGCGTATGCGCAACGTGTGAATGAAAATGGAAATGAGAATGAAAATGAAACGGAGCGAACAGAAAAAGCCGCTAACAAATTGGGGGGAAGGAGTTGGCCAAAGTATTAATAATAGCCTGAAGTTGGCCTCATCGCAATCTGTTTTCGTTGTTACAACCAACAAAGGGTGCCACAGTGGTGCAGACCTTCTGGAGCTATAATAGGTATCTAATTAATATTTAATAATTAAAAAATACTATGCTTTAAAATTAATATTTTAGAAGATCTTTAAGCTTTACTTTATAAATTTCCCTGTTATTGAAGTATTTAATTGTATCAAATGGCTAGGAAACCCTGTTCATTTACTCAAAATATATTATTCTAAAATTAAATATATATCGTACGTATTTTGTTTAATATATTAATCATATTTTAAACCTATATCTCTTTGACTTGGCATCACTGTTGATGGCGTTGATGGCTAATGAGCCCAAGTGCAAGCTTCGTTCATCCATCGCCCGCTGTGATGACTTTGCTCTACTTTGCGTGGCTTTTCCCACCATAAACGCTTTTCCGGGCATTTTTTTGAGGTTTTTGGTCGTTGTTAAAGCTGTGGGAGGGAAGGGTGGGCAAAGACCTGGGAGGTCATAATTCATTTCCACGTAATTTGACTTGCACACGCGCAGCGCCAACGGTGAAGATGGCAAAGAATGGATGACTGTCGCAGAGCACTGGCGAAAGGCACTTCCTGATGTCGAAAATATGTGGGCTCAAATTATACAATTTCAGTTCCAAGCTGCTCAATTATTTTTTTACAAAAATTAAGCTAATTTACTTATTTCTTTAACATAATATTAAAATTTAAGCTCATGTATTTGCTCTTTGTTTTCCCCAGTGAAGTTGGAGGAGATTTAAGTGCAGGCAGACATCTCAGATGGCGGCTATAGGCAGGAGCCTGGAGCTGGTTTCCTGGAGTCTTGCCACAGACAGCTGTCACTTAAATTCACTCCTCCTGTTGTCGGCTGACAACTGCGTCGAAGTGGCATCCTGGAGATCCTTCGACGGGCAGGAGGCGAGCAGAGGGCAGAATGGCTTAGAATGGCTTTTGTTTTAAAAAAGGTTGCGTGCGAAATGCTAAAAGCTTTTCGCTTTTAATGAATGTTTGCTTCGAGCTTTTACTATTTATTATTTCTCCCTGGAGGTCAATATTTTTTAGTCGTTAAAAGTATAAATCAAAGCTTATTTAGTAGAAGACAATGTAGTTACCCTTCATATATTTTTCATATTATCTTTTATTATTCCCACGTACGATTACGATTTGTGATTGCTAAGAACATATATTGGAAAAATATCTTGTGATCCTATTTGTGCCATATCTCTGCTGTGACTATTAACAATAGAATTTATTACAGAACTACCTAGCAGCTTAGGATTTCCATCTTTCCCATTCCCCCCTGAAACCCCCACTCAATTTGCCTCTTCAACTCACAAATGGATACTTCTGCTTTATATACAATTTTTGTGAGGCAATAGGATTGCATACGAATGTTGCATATTTGCCTCTCCATCGCTTTCCGGAATTTCCACACAGTTCCCAGAATTTTCCATCCTTTCTGCGTGTATATTTTCCATTCTCGAGTATTTGAGCCGGGCTCTGGTGTGGGCGAATTTCCAGTGAATTTTCACAAACACAAGCTGCGCGTGCTCCCTCAACAACCGAAACAATTT
>VNJZ01000935.1:0-32357 GCA_008042795.1 Drosophila asahinai | reverse complement strand
TGGTCATGGACTAGCAGGGAATGGAGATAGCTTGTCCATAATTTTTAAAATTCTGATTTTGGCCCCTTTATATTGCTCCAGCAGTGGCAGTAGCAGCAGCTGCAGGGCCAGGAGCAGCTCGAACTCGTCGGCGGCATCGGGAGCTGGCCCCGCTGCTTTGGAAATCATAATTTAAGTAATTTGTTCGTGTGATTTGCTTATTTCTCTGTGAAATAACATACATATTTTAAGACTTCATTTTGTTTTAAATTTTTAATTTTTTTATTTTATGGTCAAGATTGCATATAATTGGATCTTCTTTAATTGTATTGTAAATAAATTAATTTTTTCCCGCTGGAAAGTCCCGCCATAGGGTTTTGTTTCCAATTGCCTGTCTTAATTCTGGCTTCTGGATAGAGCTGAAAATCTATCGATGATACTATCGATATTATCTATGGTGCTGGGCTCCACGTCACTATCGATTGTTTTTTTTTTTGTTCACCATCAATACATCGCGTTAGCAGCAAATCAGTGAATTCGTATAAAATTTACAAGTTTTTGCCAATAAATATAATATAAATATAAATAGGTTCATACATTTTATATTCTTAATAACGGATTTTTATTTAATTTTTAATCATTAATATAAAAAACTATCTTTATATAACATCTATATAGACAGTAATGTAATAAAATTTCCTTCATTTTTTTAATAGATAAAATGACTTCCAATGGCTGTGGGCCGCTTTATATAGGGCCCCGGCGAGGTTAAGTGTGACCGCCGCCGGCAAGGGATTTGTCATATTAGTGTTACCAGCTCCTCTTTGGGCCAGTGTGACCTTTCTGCACGATCGTTGGCGCGCGCGCGCTCATTTAATTCAAATATTATCCGTGCTCATTTCTTATGTCTCTATTTGTTCCTATTCTTATTTGTATTTATTCTATATATCTATACATATATATATGTGCGCGTCACTGTGCGTCACATACTTTTTTAAGTTTAAAAACAATAATTATATAATTTTGTACATTTTTAATGTATAGCTAACACTTAGTTAGACAATATTAGTAGAAATCAAAAAATATCTGACGTTTTAAAAAACAGTAAGTCGAGACGGGCCAGATCAGTCTAATATTCCATATAGCTGCCATAAGAACGATCGTTCCAAATGGGTCGAGTTTCGTTGTTATTAAAGATTCCGGATTAAAGCTTAGTAAATGGTCTTTCAAATTAAATATAGCCATACCATTAAAATTGCATCCAAATCAGACAACTATATCTTAAAAATGGTATAGGAACGATCGGGACAAATTAGTCAATTTTCGATGTTAATTTAATATTATTTGTAATCAGCATCAGCTTCTGTTTAAGCTTTCGGTGTGCGCGACCGCAAAATGTTAGCTTATGCGGGCGCACAAGTTTTTATTCATTAGAGGCTTCTTTAGAAACTTGAAAGAGACAACTATATGTCTTGTTTGGTTCGGATTTCTTTAGTAATGCGACTACGGTCAGACTAATTTAAAAGGTAAACAATTACAATGGCCGGTATTCACAGCACATAATTATTGTATTCTGGAGTCCTTATGCAAATACCCCTGAAGAAATTAATATGAAATCCCTTAAACTGATTTTTACACCCTTGCTCTTGTACATAGATTTAATTAATTTATAATAATTACACAATTTCACGGCGGAAAAACCATGCCGTCGAAAACTTATTTATTTTGTTTATTTTTCTTGCTTTTGTGCAGTATAGTTGCTGAAAATCATGGCAAGCAGAAAAAAAGCAATATATTTTGTCAGACCGTTTTGTCTAATGAGACATCAATATATCTTTAGATACAAATTTTTGCTTTAAAGACGGTATTTTTATTTCGAGCTCATTATTTTTTCTGGACCTATTTTTTAGACCTATCGACAACAACAACTAACACAACCCAACTAGAAAGTCACCTCATGGTAGTTGAGAAGTGGCTATCTGACTGGCGTATTAAAATAAAAGAATAAAAATGTAAACACATAACTTTTACACTCAACAGGCAAACATGCTCTCCAGTATCCTTGAATAGTTCGCAGATTCTCCAAGTCAACGAAGTAACGTATCTCGGCGTAATCGCCTGATCGCCACTGCGTCTGGACTACAAGGTTCTGCTCTACAACTCCACGCTCATGCCTATCTGGACATACAGTGGCTCACAGCCTATTTCAACCAGACCCAACCTAAAACTTTAAAAGCCTATAAAAGATGAACCAAAAGGATAATCAAAATATTTTAAACGCACACTGATTCTCTTATGTTTAAACTTAATATTTATTCATTTCATGTATTTTTAATCAATTTCTAAATATTTATTTTATAATTAGCCATTTGTATAACTAACGGTGCATTGGACAGCTGCAAACTATTTGGTTGAAATAGGCTGTGACGTTGTTTTTCGGTGTTTTTTCGTTATAAATTATAAAATAAATATTTAAAAATTATTTAAAAATACATGAAATTAATAAATATTAAGTTTAAACTTAAGAGAATCATTGTGCATTTAAAATATTTTGATTATCCTTTTGGTTCGGACGGACGAACACACACACAGTGACAAATTATGAATACACAAATTCCAAGCGCCTGTCTGTGTGATCGATGAAGAAATGGTCTGTGAAGCTTAATATTTTTGTTAAATTGTGCTTAGCGTAAATACAATACATGTCGACACTATGCACACTTTGAATACATTCAAATTGTCAAATTTTTTTTTTATTTATATTTTACGATGTATTCAAAGTGTGCAAAGTGTCGACATACTATATATAGTATTTACGGTAAACACAATTTAACAAAAAATGTAAGCTTTACAGACCACTGTACCGCGACGATCACACAGACAGGCGCTTGGAGTTTGTGTATTCATAATTTGTCAGTGTGCGTGTTTGCTACGCATTTTGTATGAAAATTAGGCTAAACTTCAAAGATGGATTGCGACTAAACTAAGAGCGTCCACAATATAATTTTTATACCCAAATGTACGTTGAAACACCCCCTATCTATGGGTTTTTTTATGGTTTGGAAGGGGCACGTTTAATAGAAAATTACCAAAATTTTAATTCAAAGACATTTTTTTTCTTATTTATAATATATAATAATATTTATTTTTTACATTTATTTTGAATGTATGACTATAGGAATTACATTTAATTGTTTGTATTTCTATATTGAATATTCTTACAAACACTTCGTTCCATTGGAATATGTTGATCTCTGCAATTAAGAAAGACATTATTTCATTTAATTTATTTTAATAAAAAATATCTGCTAGTATACATTGCCTCCGATCAAACTTGGATTCATGTTATTGATGTGCTCCGACTCACATCAGGTGCTGTCCATACATATATTACGTAATCACGATTTTGATGATTTAGGTGATGATGGGTGATTACGTAATATATGGACAACCCCTATAATATTATTGACATTAAACTTTAGGGACATTTCAACATATAAGAAACAAGAAAGAAAGCTAACTTCGGCAAGCCGAAGTCTGTATACCCTTGCAGTCTGCAATTAGATCATTGAAAATCGATCCGTTTTGATAAAATTGAAAATAATGTTTGCAAGTTTCTGTAACACTTACACATTTTATATTTTACATGTAGAATATTACATATATAGTAACTGCAATAGAAAGAAGACTATCTGCAAAGTTTCATTTAGATAGCTAAAAAACTGAGAGAATAGTTTGCGTAGCAACGGACAGACAGACAGACGGATCGTCTCGGTTGGTGATGCTGATCAAGAATATATATACCTAATGGTTACGGGACGGTCAAGTAGGTTGCTTGAATCGTTATGCCCAGTAATTAGTTTATGAAGGGACATCACTCCGTGGCAGATCAGGCGATCCTTCAACATTGGCATAGGATGGCAGATGACGATTAGGTTCCCAGTTTAATCCCCGTATAGCAAAAAAAAAAGGAACCGTTACCGATTCAATAAGCAATTGGACTTGGACGAACTAGTGATGTATACAGTAGTTTAGTAGTGTAGGGATCTTCAAACTCCTTCGACAAACGCACTATGGGGCCTCTAGAATAACCGACGTTGCAAAAATTTAAAAAATTGATGTTCGCGTTCGATATTTTGAGTACACACATCTTATAGAAAATTGTTCAAGGATTACAAATACCAAATATCAATATGGCCGTTTTTTCTAGAAGATATACGGCAGGCTCCGGTTTTCATTTTCACAAGATTCTCTGGTTTTCGTTTTCAAAAACGAAAAATCGGTGCTTCCGTTTTCACTTTCACCAAGATTTTTTCGTTTTCAAAAACGGGCAAGTTTGTCTTGTCGAAATGAAAATGCCTTTTTCTACATCAAACGCTTGATACCGTTTCAAAGTTGATCAATTTCTAGTTTTCAAAAAAACAGACAATTTTAAAGAAATTTGACAAAGTTTCAGGTAGAATTTTAAGAGAACTAGGTAATGGATTCTGAATAATTTTATTTTTATGTATTGATGTACTCATTAAGTATACAAAAGAATTAACATTTTACTGGTTGCTTCCTGTTTCTCCAGGGAATTTATTATCCATAAGCTGTTGCACTATTTTTTAACTTTGATCGAAAATAACAAAATTTTACATATTTGTGGATTTGTGACGCATAGTGGCGCGCACAAATATATGTATAGAATAAATACAAGTAAGAATAGGAACAAAAAGAGACATAAGAAATGGACACGGAAAATATTTGAATTAAATGCCCGCGCGCGTCATCGATCTTGCAGAAGGGTCACACTGGCCCAAAGAGAATCTGGCAATATTAATATGGCAAATCCCTTGCCTGCATCGGTCACACTTAACCTCATCGGGGCCCTATATAAAGCAGGCCACAACCAGTTGGAAGACTCAGCGATCCGCAGCGGTCGGGTAAGGTAAGCCTACATTTTGGGTAGCAACTCATCCAGGAGCCATGGGAACGGGACCTTTGATCTAGTCCGCGATTATACATTGGTAGTTAGTTATCCTCGTAGTATTTTTCCCTTGTAGACTTGCGAGTCTTCGAAACCCTCTCAAGCTGGTAGACTTCAGAGCCTCATAAACCCTTTCGTAACTGGTAGACTTTCGAGCCTCCAAAAACCTTATCAAGCTGGTAAACGTCCGAGCCCTCAAAACCTTCTCGCAACTGGTAGACTTTCAAGTCTCCATAGCCCTATCAGTGCATGCAGCATACTATTAGGAGCTCTGGTCTTACTCACAGGTACCGACGGTCTACCAAGAAGGACTCATTCGGCCGCTAGCCCAGGCGTTCCGACTATCCACAGCGTAACCCATTTCATTTCATAATTTATAAAATTTAAGTAAATAAAACCTAAGATACTTTTTACGGCATTAAACTCGAGCGAAATACTCTGCGACCGGGTCGGAATCTCTTTCATCAACCACAACTGACTCAAATAAATTTCTGGGATGAATCGTGACCAGCCCTGAGTCACAAATTTGATTTTTTGTAACTTGTTCTTTGATTATTTCTGAACCGAATTAAATAGAGTCTTGCTGCAGTTTCTGCAGCGTAGAAACGCCTCGTGGCAAAGAACGTAAAGAATTCACGGTTCCAGAAATTGTATTTCGTGCAGCCCTGGTAAACGTACGCCTGCTGGAACAAAACGATTCATGTTCAACGCCCCGAAATACATAGGAATAGGGTACTCTGATCTCCCAAATCGTAGCCTTTTTGTTTTGTTCTCATGTTGCTGTGTTATTTTCAAAACAAATTTACAACAATTTTTAAATTAAAAACTTAAAAAAAAAAACAACAAAAAATGAAAAAATGTATTTATCTGTAATATAAACGTGATTTTTGTATCATATTATAACATTTTTACTTTGATAAATTATAAATAATCATGGAAAACGCATAACATCTTTTTTAAAAACAGAGTTAGTATGTTAAAGTTAGTTAGCATCGTTAAAAAGTTATCCTACCCGGTTGGGGGCAAGTCTAAGATTCTTATTATTATTATTATTATATTTTTAATGTTAACAGTAAATTTTTGTTAACTTTTGAATAAAGAATAAAGAATAAAAGAAATTTATAGCAGCTGCTGTTTAAATTACTCGATTATCTTACTTGGTTCAAAAGTTATAATTTTGCAACGAAGAAACTCAAACGGCCCCAGTGTGCAATGCTTGCTAAATGCAAAGACTCCTTTTGCTTTGCCGACAATGATACCAATGTGAAGTTTAAGTTATGGATAAATAAAACTCCAAGATCTGTCACCGAATAGATGCGCTCAAGCTCGCAAGTCCCTATGGATTATTTAGCCAGGAAAAAGCGTTTCTTATAACTGCAGAAAACTTAAGAAGGCTTGTTTACGTTGATCTGCGTTTCATAAAGAAATTTTGCGAGAAGGAAATTATTGTGCTGTAGTTCAGCAGTAATTAATAACTCGAATAACTTGGGAATCGCACTAAGTTTGGCTATCCCTAAGAAGTTTTCAATATTAGATTTACTTCCCTTCTTCTGAAGTGTAATGAGTGTTTTTCGCAGCGCTTTCGCACAATTTTTTAAAACACAACTTGGTACCAGATATGGAACAGAAGAGAGGGAAGACTTAATAGTTTGATGATTCCTCACTAATCAGGGGCATAAATATACAATTAGAGTGTGGAAGTAAGTAAGGATAGGAAGAGGTAAAGTCATAAGATTCAGCAAACTTAAATTTAGACTAGGTAAAACCAGTTTAAAGATACCGCAATATTTACATACATATATGTATATATACTACCAATCCCATAGCGGCTTCGCCAGCTGTACCCTGAGGAAAGTATTACAACTTTGGTCAGATTTGTATATCCCTTATGATTGATTTCAATTGCGATGCATTTTTGACCAGTGCAGGTGCGTGTTCGCATGTTCACTATTCTCCTGTGCCTTTTCGATTCTTCCGGGTTACTTTTGGTTGTGTTTGTTATACCCTTGCAGGGTATTATAATTTTGACCAGACGTTTGCAACGCAGTGAAGGAAGCATCTCCGACCCCAAAAAGTAGATATATTCTTGATTATCATCACCAGTCGATCTAGCCATGTCCGTTGCTACAAAAAACTAGTCTCTAATTTGTTAAGCTATCGGGTCGAAACTATCAGAATAGTTTTATTATTATTCCAGTTAATATATATGTCGGTACGGCTAAATTGGACCACTATACTTATCTTATAGCTGCCGTAGGAACGATCGGGTTAAATTAGCCGATTTTCGTGGTTTTTAAAGATACCGATTAAAATAAAACATATATGTGCCTTTAATTTAAATATAACCATATATTTTAAATTTTATCTAAATCGAACCACTATATTCTATAGCTGCCATAGGAACGATCGGATCAAATTAGCCGATTTTCGTTGATTTTAAAGATATCGGATTCAAATTAAGTATTTTATCCTTTTATTCAATTTAAGCAAACCAGATTTTAGATTTCATCCTAAACGGACCACTATATCTTAAAGCTGCCATAGGAACGATCGGGCCAAATTAGCAGATTGTCGTTATCTTTAAAGATTTCGGCTTAAAATGAAATATATAATCCCTTAGTTTAATTTTTATTATTATCTGCAAGGGTATAGAATCTTTAGCTTGGCGAAATTAGTTTCCTTTTTTGATATGCCCTTGCAGTAAAGAAAGCATTTCCGACCCCAAAAAGAATATATATTCTTGATCAGCATCGATTTAGCCATGTCTGTCTGTCTGTCAAACTAGTCCGTAAGTCCTCTAGGGCAAGGAAGTTCATAAAAAAAATTATAACTTCTATGTTTTTCAACGTATTTCTATAAATTTGAAGATATTTTTACGATTTCAGAATTTAATTTCTAAAATCGGACAACTATATCGTATAGATTTAAGATGTAAAATGTTAGCTGCTTTTCTTGTTTTAAATACAAAACAATATGTATGTTTTTCGACGTATTTCTATAAATTTGAAGATATTTGTTCGATTTCAGAATTTAATTTCTAAGACCGGAATACTACTATAAACTATATCATATAGATTTAAGATGTAAAATTTTAGCTGCTTTTCTTACAAATTTTGCTTAATTTTCATCCAACAACTTACCCTTAAAACTACATGTTGAGATTATTGGTAAATTTTGTTTTTGTTTAGTTTAGTCATCTCTCTTTAAGACTTGAAATATATAACAACATTTTGACTGATATGAATGTAGTAATCATTGGAGTAGTGTTCATCCTAATACCATAAGCATCACTAGTTTGCATTGCTGCTGGTTGTTCACCTGTAAAAGAAAATGTGTAAAATATAATATATATATTTTTTTTTTATTATTTACCCGTCAATACGTGAACCCTAACTGAAGCTGGTATTGCTCCATTTGGAACGCAAGTATAATTCCCCGAGTCCCTTAATGAAGCTCTCGTTAACATCAATCGACTCGTAGTTCCAATATCCGTTTTTTCTGTTTCCAAGCTAATACCGCCGCGAAGGGAATCAAAATCGACAATCGATGATCCATGGTACCTTTTAATTAGGTTTTTTTTTTTATTAATTAATAATATAAATTATTATTATAGCCATGTCCGTTAGTCCTTATGAGACAATAAAAATATAATATAAATTATTATTATAGCCATGTCCGTTAGTATGTATGTCCTTATGAGACAACAGATCTAAAAGACCATAAAAGCTATAGCTACCAAATTAGTTTCCGGGACCCAAGGTGACAAAAAAGTATAATAAATATAAACAATGATATAAATATAAATATATAAATAATTTGGGAGGATTCCTTTGAAAGTTTAAATACTATTATATATCAGACTTTTTGCGTTTTCACTTTCACAAAATTCTCTCGTTTCCAAGATTATTTCGGTACGCATGGGGTTCAAGATTTGTATAACTTCGTGCAAACCGAAGCATCACCAGCCGAGTAGATAAGGCTATGCCCGTCAGTCCGTCAGCCCGTCCGCCTTTACGTTATCTTGTACTCAGTCACGTAACATAACATAACGTAAAATAAACCATGTACATTAATACCTCTAAAAAATATTAGAAACTAAACCGTTTGCACCAGAACAAAATCAGATGCTATAGCCTATAATCATGAAGCTAAGCGCGGATTAAAAATTGTTTAGCTTTAAAAAAAAATGGTATGGGTACCGGGTATGTCACAGTCGGTCTCAGTTGACTGTAGTTTTCCTACTTGCTTTAATATAAATTAATAATCATACCATAACACTGAGGATGCATGCGAATTTACTGAGCACGCCAGGGCAATAGTGCTATCGCGCTTTACGTGAATTTCGGTCGAGCCCAGGATTTTCGCTCGAGCCGCTTTTTAAGATTGAAAAATTACAAGATAATTATGCAATACAATAACTAAATTTATTAAAACGAAATATTACCTTTTGAATCGTAATACCGTCTATCCGTTTTTATGTTTTGAAACTCATTATCTGCAACAAATAAAATATATAAAACATAATTTTTGTTTTCCTAGAAATAATGATCTTAAATTTACTAATTTATTATACCCGTAGGGTACAACGGTATTATAACTTAATGCCAACCGCAAATGTATCTAAACTCTTAATTAGCATCACCAGCCGAATCGATTTAGCCATGTCTGTCTGTTCATCTGTCCATATGAAAGAACAGATCTGAGAGACTATACGAGTTAGAGCTATCAAACACAACAACAAGACAAGATAACAGTCTTATCTGTTATCATGTTTGTTTAACATTTTTTAAAAGCCAATAAGTTGTGCAACTTTAATTTTATGAAGTGTATATATTTATTTTAATTATTATTATTTAATTTGCCGAGATTTCGATAATAAATAACTTTTATCTTTATGTTGCTCGCATCCACACTGCTCTCACTTGAACCGAAATATAACTTTTATAAGTCTAATATTTTTAAAATCGATCGTTTAGGATAGATGAGCGCATTTGTCGTTGGATACGGGGTGTATCGCAGCCAGCCAATTCGGCTGTAGCTTTCTTACTTGAATTTAAAAGAAATTGTATTATATTCTTACCTGTTATTTCCAGAAAAACGGCTAAATTAATTTTGGGCTCGGTATTTACTTGACACTCATAAACACCGCTATCGCGTGGTTGCGCATAATCAATCTTCAAGTCCCAATCTTCACTGCTTGGTGGATGTATTACCGAAAACCGTTGATCGCCGGTATATGTATATATGTTAGTTGTCAGAATGTGAAGATCGCGCTTACGCATCCATGATACCTGGGAACAAAACACGGTTTTAACTTGTACATTTGTAAAAGGGTCCCCCGCCGGACATAGTTGCACCATGACTATATTCAATTATTTCTTCTTATGAGAAGTATGTACTAGCTATGACACATTATAAAACTATTTTGAATATAAAAAAATTTTCGATGCCTAAAAAAAAATAAGAGCAAATTTGTGTAAAAATTTTCATTTAAAAAATGTTTACGCTTTGAAAGACCCGAAAGGTAAGTTCAGGGGGATATACATACATGTAGAGAGAATTTCTTTTGGTTATTTTTCGTGATTTTTTTCAAGGGAAATAATCATGCAATCATCGGCGTGGATATATATAAAGGTGGTATTAAAGATGTCACATCCAAAACGAGAAAGAAAGCTAACATCGGTAAGCCGAAGTTAGTATACCCTTGCAGTCTGCAATTGGATCATTGAAATTCGAACCATTTTAGTAATGTTAAAAAAAACATTGAATTTTGCAAATTTTACATTTTACATGTAGAATTTTACATTTTCATATAAATCGACCGATCGCTTCTATTGCAGCTATATTATATGGTGGTCCGATCTTAATGAAATTAAAAACGTATTTCTAGAACCATAAAAAACTGCTATATCTCAAAATTTATAGAAATACGTTGAAAAATAGAGAAGCTAAAATTTTTTGTACATTAATTTCGCCATCATTCCTATGGCAGCTATAGGATATAGTAATCCGATTTTGGTCGTTCCGACATATATACTGCGTGCTAATGAAATAAGACTATGCTGAAAATTTCAGCCCGATAGACAGACGGACCGACAGACGGACAGACAGACGGACAGACAGACGGACAGACAGACGGACAGACAGACGGGCAGACAGACAGAGGGACATGGCTAGATCGACTCGGCTGGTGATGCTGATCAAGAATATATATACTTTATGGGGTCGGAGATGCCTCCTTCACTGCGTTGCAAATATCTGGTCAAAATTATAATACCCTCTGCAAGGGTATAACAAGAAAGGAAGCTAACGTCGGTAACCCGAATTTTGTATACCCTTGTTTGTCTGCAATTGAATCATTTTATAAATTGGTATAACATTTACATACACATTTTCATATACATGTAGAATTTTACATTTTTATATATATATAATATCTATCAACCGATCGTTTCTATAGCTATATATATATATATATAAATAGTTTCTATAGCAGTTATATAATATAGTTGTCCGATCTTAATGATATTATACCCGTAGTTCTAAGACAGTAAAAATAGCTATATCTCGTAATTTATAAAAATACTTTGAAAACCAGGGAAGTAATATTTTTTTCCATTAATTTTTCGATTATTATTACGGCAGCAATAAAATATAGTGGCCCGATTCCACCCGTTCCGACATGTATAGTAAATGGAATAGGAAGAAGACTATCTGCAAAGAATCAAATAGGTAAGCTACAGTCGAGTGGGACCGACTGTGAGATACCCGGTATCCAAAGCATTGTGGGTGAAATTAAATAGCACATGAACATGGAAAAAAGAAAATGTTCACAAATGAAGACAAATGTTGCTAGAAACATGTTGAGCAACACCCAAAATAGACAAATATTGCTATGAACATGTGTAGCAACACCCAAAACGACGAATGTTGCTAGGAATACGTTGAGCAACACCTAATAAAGGCAAATGTTGCTAGGTCCATGTTGACCAACACGCATTGGTGCTCTCAACAGAAGAAGAAGCATGCATTCAGAATGCGCGCTGAAGCCGCGCACTCTGTTTGCACCCTTAGACCGAGCCGCTAAATAGCAATAATGAACAGCTTGAGAACCGTTACGTTTAAATTTAGAATAGAAATTGGAATTAATGTTTCTGAGGCGATTCAACTGTTTACTAAACCAGAGAGGCTTTTTTGAGATTGAAGGATAGTATTACGGGACACATTCGATAAAAAATGAGTTCATGGCATTGTAAAAATTACCCATATGTAGAAATCGGACCAATATGAAATTATTCAGCCGTCGAAAATTCGCCTGGCGAACACAATCACCTGGTATGCAAACGATAAACTATCAGAATATAATTTAGGAAGCTTACTACGTAAGCCTGTCCCTCTCCCTTGTTAGTTTTTTGGAGCGGAGAAGGTAGATGGCACAATGGATTCTTCCGGCCTGGGTAATCTAACAGGCCGTCTTTTTTTTTCTTAGCTTCGTACTCCTTAACAACAATGTGCTTTGGCCAGAAGTTCTCAGAGCACATTGTCTTTCAGAGTTCGTCAGGGACATTTATTTTGAAAGATGAGGTACCTTTGTACATCTTCAGATGTTTGATCAGGGGAAAGCCGCGAAACAAATATCTGTTTCGTTGTTGGAATAGTAATAAGGGCTTTTGGCAATACATTTGTAGTACCAATTTCGCATGTAAAATGTATAATGTTTAGGTAAATGTTATTTAAAATTACAAACTTCGATACTTTTTTCAATTTTACCAAAATAGATAGATTTTCAATGATCAAATTGCTGACTCCAAGGGTATTCAAACTTCGGTTTTCCGTTTTCGTTCTTGTTAAAGATTTAAATTTCTTCAGCTATGTTTCCGTAGTTAAAGCCGTTTATTCGTTTTCTAGTTTTCTTCTAAACAAAAACAAAAGTTTTTTACCTCGAGCTATTTAAAATTATCAAATTTGAAACACCGATTTTATAAAGACAGACAGACAAATAAGTAAAAGTTTTCGTTTCAAAAAGGGCGACAACATAGTGTCGAATTGGGATGATTGAAATTAGTTAGACTATTTCAGAGTCAGAATACAACCTCACTTGGGAATTTTGTAACACCTACCGCAATATCTCCCACTTTGGGACAAATATTTTTGACTTTCTTCCCTATTCCTTTTAAACCAAACCATACGATTATTGAAAAATCTATTTATCCGAATATTTTGTTCATTCTGAGTTCTTTTTTAATTCTGCGAATATGGTAGTCAAGGCGCACTTTTTTAGTGCTCATCGGTACTACGTGGACGGGCATTCACAGTGATAAATAAGCTTACCGTGCGGTTACCCTTGTTTTTAACACGACATCTTAATATAGCAATTTCATCAACGACAGCTGAGACATTCCTTGGGCTTATATCATCGAAAAAAGGACGCTCCGGATTAGCCAAATCTAAACATTAATATATATTTAATTGTATAATTTATTTTTATGTGTATCTTTAAATCCTATTTGAACTTACCGTTGAGGTTTAAGTATGAAGAAGCACTAATATGATGAAGGCATATGTTAAAATTTAATATTAATATAATAAATGATTTGACTTTATTAATGGAACTATATGGCGAATATGTATTATTTTTGCCAAGCGTCGTCATATTGATTTTTTAACAAAATCAATTTTATGCTATCCAATATGTAGTGGTTTATTCAGAATAGATGTCGACTTATATATTAATTTTGGATAACACCACAATGCATTTTAATAACGAACGGTTTATTATGAATATTTATTCACACTAATATTTCAATTATGTATTTTCGTTTCACTCGTTTTCCGACGTTGCTAGGATTAAAGGACGCTCTCCATTTTATAATTTTCTTAATTTTGGACAAATGATATTATTTTTGTTATATGCTATATCAGCTTAGTTGGTATAGAAAATATTTTTTTTTTTCAGCAATCAGCTATTTTTCAACCCCTATATATTCTTGTAGTGAAACGAGCTTTTTATGGAAAACTTTCAGTTGTTCTTGCAACCCTGATAGACTTAATTGCGCATGACCAAAAAAGTCTATAGGACCTTCACTTAGCTAGATTATTTATTTAACCTTTTGCCTTACCTTTATACGCTTACGCTTAGTTAAAAAGCTCACTTTTTTAGAAAACAAGAATACTTTGTAAGCGTAAATTTTGTAAACAGGTATAGGTTTAATTAAAAAAAAGTATAAAGGTATAAATAATAATCAGAATTAGATTAACAAAATATTTTCCATTCTTATACAAATAGTTATTGATATATGTGTATAAACACCTTGATGCTCCATGCGCGCTTACACACATACCATACGAGGTCACAAAGTGTATATATATTTAAAATTGTTTAATTAAAATTAACATTATTACTTACTTTCTTTTCTTTCAAAAATTATTAAAACTAATTAAATTTATATGTCGATGTTGTATCATTTATATTATTTTTACAGATCCCAAAATAAACAAACACAATAAATATAAGTACATTTAAAAAATGTTTATGTTAATATTAAATATGTCGCAAATCGTTAGGTTAATGTTCGAGGCCTCGCCACTTTCTCTCTTAAAAATCCGAATATGGTACTTCAGTATATGGTACATTTCTTGATAATGTTGGTGGTGTAATATAAGCCTGTTGATGTTGGTTGTTTTGGGCATCACCCCAACCTCTGGCCAATTTATTAAAAGATTGATCTTGGTTTAATGATCGATGGAAAGGAACACTAGAAAGACGCTGAGGCTGTGGTGAGGTTCCCATGGAGCTCATCGAGCGAATTGGTGACCTGGGTAGACTTTCATTGAATGCGGTACATTTTGAGGTACCAAATGGTATTGGAGAAGCATTATGCACTTGCGTCTTTTGACGAATATTTTGGTACTGTTGATGATTCTGGTTATCAGACTTATTTTCGTACCGTGATAATTTATCGAAGGACAATGGTGAAGGATTAAAGTTGACTTGTGGGGCAATATTATTTATGGGTACTTTTTGATAATTAGGTTCCAAAGAAAAAGAATGATGTTGCTTCGGTATTAGCGTCGAATATCCCGAAGGATTAGAGTTGGTCAATGGGAATCTTCCATTTGAGGACTGTATATCAACTGAAGATCCAAAATTTGATTTATGAAATGTAGATTCGTAGCTTTGAGATGGAGCAAATGTTGGTTGCTTTTGTTGTGGTGGAACATAGCTGGATAGGGAGATTTCCTTTGGAATATATAAACCTGTAGATTAATAAATAAAATTAATTAGTATTATTTCAATGTAAAATAAAAAACATTTAACAAAAACCTTAAAAATGTACGTAATCACGATTAAATTCCCATTAAGGATTACAAAAACAAAACAGTTATGCTAAGCATCAGCACACATAACATATATATATATAAATCTTGCTATTTTTTGTCTAGACATTTAGAAACATTCAACTCTTGCCTTCATTTGTGTAATGTGCTTCTTCATTTTTTGACTTTTCCATTATAGACTGTTGCTCAAAAGATTGAATCAACTCACGCACATTTATTTTGTCTTCTATTTCTATATTTTTTTTACTCAGTTCGCAAGCATTTTCATTTTTCAACCGATGTTGTTCCATAAATTTGTTTTGAAAATTTTCAAGTTGATTCAATCGGTTTTCAACATCATTTGTGAAATATCCAGATAGTCGTTTGCCCTCTGTATATACAAAATCCATATTTTCGCAGTCATGCTTTGTGCAGCATTGGTCACAGTTTTGCCAAGGTGAATCATTAGCTTCATATGATTCAAAATATTCTGAAAGTGTTTGAGGAGTACCTATAATCAAAAACATACTTAGAAGTAACTACTAGCTGCTAATTAAGGCGATCAACCAGTTTAGATGGTTCAAAATATCGATTTTTATGCCCGATATCAACCGAGAGTGTATGTAACAGGCAGAAGGATTCATTTCCCACCCTATAGAGTATATATATTCTAAATCAGCATCAGCAGCCAGGTCGATTTAGCCATGTCCGTCCGTTTGTCTGTCCGTTGGTATTTTATAAAAAATCTCCACTTTATTTCATAATATCTCTCAGGTTTATTATCCGATTTAACACAAAACTTTTTATTTATTTTATCTATTTACTTAAAACCGGAAGTCAGGACTAACACAAAACAAACTTGTTTTGCATGCAACAGAAAGAAATGTTGTTACCAAATTTGGAAGCATTAGCTCTTATAGTCACTAAGATCTGTTGTTTCATACAGACAGGCGGACAGACGGGCATAGCTAAATCGTCTGGTGATGCTGATCAAGAATATATATACTTTATCTGGCGGAGATGCCTCCTTCTGCCTGTGACATACATTCTCGGTTGGCACTAAGTTATATCTAGACAAAAGCACTTCTTAACGAGGTAAGATAAAAGTTTTTTGATATTGTGACGATTAATAGTAACGTTAACAAAAATAAATTACTAATAATTCAACAAGTTTCTAATTCGACACGCTAGTCTTTAGTTTTAGGGCTGGATATTTTACAGCTTAGTGCCGAAAACGAAAACAAAAAACTTTCTTAACGACATATATTACGTTTTTGTAACTTTTATTGTTTAAAGTTATGGGCGCGGGAAACCTAGCTTTTTTAAACTGTTTTCCCGCCAAACCCAAAAAGTGCTACAACAAAAGTTTTTCAGCTCTATAATAAAATGAACGTTCTTCCAGCACTCTAAAACGAAGATTTCATATACAATGACAGAAAGAAAGACTGAAAACAAACAACAAACAAGACAAAACGTTATAATTTCGGAAAAGCCGTTAAAATCTTGATTATTGAATATCTTTTAAACGGGCGGACTATCGGATGTATATCGGTGTAAAGCTGTTTCTATATAAACAAAAATACAAATTTTAAACCGCTTAGACAATGGGCAAACTGCCATGGAAATTCCAAAAAGCATTGACTTGAATGAATACCTGTTCGTTGGATTTTGGATACAACTAAAACTGACTATATCGATGTAACTAGTGCTTGGAAGAAATTTTCTAATAAAGACAGCCTTAAGTTGGTAACTATTCTTTAAAAGAGATTAAGGTGTCAACATTAAAAAGATGCTGAAAGAAATTATGGTCAGAGGTTGTTAAAAGCCATGATATAGAAGTGCCAATATAACCAGCATTCAATTGAGGGTCAATGTTTCGACGACATGGCATTTGATTATCTGGAAGACTTGTTTGAACAATCGGAAATTACTGATTTTTCATTAAGATCGGATAACTATATTATTTAGCTGCCATGGAAGCGATCGGTCGATTTATATGACAATGTTAAGTTCTACATGTAAAATGTATTGCCTTATTGTATTGGCTTAATAATATCTATCAGAAACTATTGCCTTAATAATAATTTAAAGTATGTATTTAAAGTACGTATGTTTATACCCTCTTCGCGAAGAAAACTGCCAAAAACACGTCCGTCAACAACAATAGTCGAAGAGTTTTTGTCCTTCAAATTGCATGCACCATTTCAATGTTATGATTTTTATACCCTTGCAGAGGGTATTATAATTGTGACCAGATGTTTGCAACGCAGTGAAGGAGGCATCTCCGATCCCATAAAGTATATATATTCTTGATCAGCATCACCAGCCGAGTCGATCTAGCCATGTCCGTCTGTGTGTCCGTCTGTGTGTCCGTCTGTCTGTCTGTCCGTCTGTCCGTCTGTCGGTTTCTACGCGAACTAGTCTCTCGTTTTTTGAGCTATCGAGCTGAAATTTTCAGCATAGTCTTATTTCTTTAGCACGCAGTATATATGTCGGAACGATCGAAATCGGACTACTATATCCTATAGCTGCCATAGGAATGATGGTGAAATTAATGTAAAAAAAATTTTAACTTCTCTGTTTTTCAACATATTTCTATGAATTTTGAGATATAGCAGTTTTTTATGGTTCTAGAATTACGGTTTTCATTTCATTAAAATCGGACCACTATATCATATAGCTGCCATAGAAGCGATCGGTCGATTTATATGAAAATGTAAAATTCTACATGTAAAATGTAAAATGTACAAAATACGATGTTTTTTCAACATTACTTAAATGGTTCGAATGTCAATGAGCCAATTGCAGACTGCAAGGGTATACCAACTTCGGTTTACCGAAGTTAGCTTTCTTTCTCGTTTAAAGTTATTTGTCTAACAGCGGTTATCAGGAAAAGTATTGATGACGGAACAATTTTTTTTGCAAAATCGAATTTTGACCAAAAATGTTAGTTGCTTTAAAGAATAGTTTATCATTTGGACAATATTCTGTACAAATTTCGAATTCAAACGCTAAGTGCCTCAAATCGAACAAGGCGCATTGAAAATTATAAACTGCCTTTTCTCCACTTCTATATCTGCGTTTTTTTCTTTCTCATGGACAGATTCACAAAAAACAATGCAACATATCGGAGTGAAAATTTTGTTTATATGATATATTAATTTTATTCTCTTCAGTATTAAATTATCTTTCATTTTAACCAAAATCTTTGTAACAAAAAGTCGTTGCTATTATTTTTTAGGTGGGAAACTAGATATTTTTTCCTGAAAAGTAATTTTTTTCAGAACTGAATTAAATTTTTTTGTCATTATTTCTTTTGGGAATAAAAATCTGTGTTTTTGATATATTTGGTGTTATTTCTTCGGATAACGTTGACGTTTTCAACTACCGTACGAAAATCACGAACTTCAATATGGGTGTTCTTTTAGGCAAAAACTGCATTTAGCGTTCTCTCTTAAGAAAACAGTTTTTTACATACATGGTACAAAGATATAATCTTTCTATATTATCTTTCTGCATTCTGCATTCGAAGGTTTATCATCCAGCGTGGATAACACTAACGTATGCGTACTGGGATAACGCAAACCGGTACCGCAATATCTTTACAACTCAGAATACGACGACAATAACCCAAATTACGCTATCTCACCCGGTGACAACGCATAGCAAACATCTGGTCAATATTATAATACCCTCTGCTAGGATATAATAAATGCATACTTGATTGGTATTCTGATGGGGTCAAATAAAAGTTAATAGTCGTTTTGCCTTACTATAAGTATATCTAATGATTTCCTTTTCCGGACAGAGCCTGATAGAGCTTTGACAGTGAGGGCAGAAATCGGTGCTTTTGCGAAAACCGAAGCACCGTTTAGTGTTTTTGAAAAGTAAACCCAAGAAACTTGCCAAAGAGAAAACTGGATATTTAAATATTTGCAATTTACTGATATAGAACCAATTTAAACAAATCAGCAGCCCGTATGCTGGTTTGCTCAGGTGCAAAACCATTTATACTTGTTTAACTGGGGTTTTAATAAGTTTTAAGTCTATTACGTAAGTATATATTATTATCCTTTTATCAAGTCCGCTTGAATACATTTGTAGTTAGTTATCCTCTCGTAGTAAGTTTCCTACTCTTTTTCTCTGGTAGACTTTCGAGCCTCTAAAACTCTTCTCATACTGGTAGACTTCCAAGCCTACACAACCTTATCTTGGATGCAGAATTTAATTGGATGTATTAAATTTTAGAATTTGTAAATTTAACTAAATAAAAACTAAGATAAACTCGACGGCATAAATCTCTGGCGTTCTACTTTAAGACCGGGTCGGTCAGCAACCACCTGACATAAATAAATTTCAGGTATGAGTCCTGGAACCATCTCTGACCCCATAAGTCGATCTAGCCCTGTCCTTCTGTCTGTCTGTCTGTTTTTTCAATTTAGAGATATAGTTGTTTCTTACGGTGCTAGAATTAAGGTTTTAATTTCATTCAGATCGGACAACTGTATCTATCAAATAGCTGCCATAGAAGCGAACAGTTGATTTATATGAAATAGTAAAATTCTACATGTAAAATGTAAAATACTTACACATTTTAAATGGTGTAAAAATGTACAAGCTTTAATATTTTTAATTTTACCAAAATACGTCGATTTTCAATGATCGAATTGCAGACTGCAAGGGTATACAAACTTCGGCTTACTGAAGTTAGCTTCATTTCTTGTTTAACATATTTTTATCAATTTTAAGATAACTATTTATTACGATTTCAGAACTAGGGGTTTAATTTCAGTAAGACCGAAGAAATATAACATATACTATATGTATCATGTAAATGTTATTTGTATAGGTAAATGTAATGAAAATTAACATAACATCATTTTTAATCCCCATTATAATTTTAATCAAAAGTTTCCAACGCAGTGAAGGAAGCATATCGTGATGCTGCTTTGGCCCCCTAAAGAATATATATTCTTGATCTGCGTCACCAGACTAGTCAATGTCACGCTGTTAATCATTATACTCCTCCGAAATGGCTCGACCGATTTTAGTGAAATTGTGTGTACATATCCGTTAGGCCTGAGAATCGGACATCATCTATTTTTCATCCCCTAAATCTTAAGGGTGGTTCACCAATAATTTTTTTATTTTATTTTTAATTATAATCATTATACTCCTCCGAAATGGCTCGACCGATTTTAGTGAAATTGTTTGTACATATCCGTTAGGCCTGAGAATCGGACATCATATATTTTTCATCCCCTAAATCTTAAGGGTGGTTCACCAATAATTTTTTTATTTTATTTTCTTCGTCAAAATTTTTTGTTTTTATATTTTTATGGTACAGCATATAGAAATACATACACATTTTTATTTTATTTACAAATCCGCAATAGCGTTTCTAGGGGGCAATCGAATATAATAATTTTAGTACTATAAATTCTTATTCAGAGTTAATAATTGCAATTTCCTTTAATGACGATTTGTTTCAATTTGAAATTTGATCTCCCGCCCTCGGCGGTCGATAACTTATCAACTACGAGTATTAATCGATCAGTTATCCCCGTCAGGTGTCTAAAGTTGTCACTCAATTATTTATGTTTCAGATTTGATTTATCACTTTCAATATTTCAAATTCATAAATTTATATGTTCCTTTATTACTTTCAATATTATAACTTTATTGCAATGCCAGAAAAACGCAAAGGGGCCAATTTGAGTAGTCGAACGGTCAATTCTACAGCCGCGCGAGATAGAAGAGCACGAAGATCAGGCGAACAAATCAAAGAAGAAGTAAAATAATTGACCAACAACGCCAACAAGTTCATCGAGAGTTTACATCAGGGTCAATTCTTCCACTAGCATTCCAGTACGAGCCTGATGTTGAATATTATGCTCATTCCAAAGTGATAATTGGTACTTTGGAAAAGGAATGCCTGTATTGTCATGCACTTAAATTTAAAAAAGGAGCCAGTTGGGATGTGTTGCTCATCAGGAAAAATTCAACTACCCGAAATGGAAACATCACCTGTACCATTGCGCGGTTTACTTCTCGGTACAGATCTAGATTCTAGGCTGTTCCTGAAGTCTATTCGTACATTCAATTCATGCTTCCAAATGACATCGTTTGCAGCAATAGAAATAGTTAACAATATTGTTAACAACAAAATCCATCCGCCGAAACATTCTCTAAACAACTGTTAGATAGTGACGATGGGAAAGTTCCTGTACATGAAAATAGTGGATGATTAAAATACAAACGGACTTCTGCACAAGCATCGACTCGCAAAATACTCTCATCGATTGCATATTTCCCGATGAACACACACAATAAAAAAATCATAAGTGGTTGGCAGTTAGAGCGATTTTGTAAGCAAAAAATGTGAACGTCAAAAAGTTAAATTTAACAAGTAGGAAAGCTTCCGACCTAACCAATTTAATGTCATACTTAAATATGAATGATACATTTTATAAAAACATAAAAACCCGCTCGATCGGAAAAAATGAATTATGTAATATTTTGTCATTTCTTCTGCAATTGGCGCCATTATATCGCACGGCCAAGGCTCGAATGCGCCACCTATCGGCTACACAATCGGCTTGCAACAGCAGTGCCTTAGGGCGGTGTGTTAAAATTCTAACCTTATTGCTAATATCTCCCATGTTTATCATCCGATTTTACTGAAATTTACAGGAAAAATTCGCTCTATTTTATTCATTTATTGTATATATTGTTTTTAACCCGAAAATAACGAGTATAGTTTATTTTACGTCTTTTATGATTTTTGAGGGCGGAAGTGGGCGTGGCCAAATTTTAAAACAAACTTGATCTGCGTGCAACAGATTCCAATGTTGTCACCAAATTTGGTAACTCTATCTCTTATAGTCTCTGAGATCTGTTGTTTCACACGGACGGACAGACGGACAGACGGACATGGCTAAATCGACTCGGCTGGTGATGCTGATCAAGAATATATATACTTTATGGGGTTGGAGATGCCTCCTTCTGCCTGTTACATACATTCTCGGTAGGCACTAACTTATAATGCCCTTATACCCTATGAGTACCGGGTATAAAAATTCAAAGTTGTTGCCTGGGGACTTGGTATTATCTATCGATGCAGTTTGTGATACCAACGATTAATTATCCAATTGAGTTTTTAAATTTATTGGATTTGCCAGGCATGCCACCACACCATTTACAATTGAAGGTTGGAGCTCCGATAATTCTACTTCGTAACTTGAACACACCACGGCTGTGTAATGGAACACGATTAGTAATTAAGAAATTAATGAAAAATTTCATTGAAGCCATCATTTTGAATGGGAAGTTTCGAGGCGAAAATTGTTGCTCCCACGAATCCCTATGATTCCTACAGATGTGCCAATTGAATTTAAACGCACTCAATTTCCAATTAGATTGGCATTCGCTATGACGATCAATAAGTCGCAAGGCCAAACATTATCTGTATGTGGCTTAGATTTGAACACACCATGCTTTTCCCACGGACAACTATATGTGGCATGTTCTCGCGTGGGACAACAATCCAGTATATTTGTGCTGCCTAACGACGGACAAACCAATAATATTGTACACCTCATTGCGCTGACAGATTAATCTTTCTTTTTTTCCAATTGTCATAATTAATAAAGAACTGTTGTAATTTAAAAGATATACTTTAAGTTAATTAAGATTAATTTATTAACCAAAATTAAGTATACTTTAATTATTTGCAACGCCTTCGCTGATAAGTACATCCCCACACACTTATAGTAAATCGGTATTTTTATTGAACTAAAAAAATGTTTTCTAGATAAAATATACGTGTATAAAGGTGTTGAATTTGGGCGAAGCAAAGTTCGCCGGGTCCGCTAGTTATCCATTAAGATAACTTTGATATCTTACATACATATATGTATATGGACGACCGTGTCTTTTCATTACGTTCGAATGTAATTCAAAGTGGCAAGAAATTATAGCGTTGCTATTACCAGGACAAAATGCAATACATCGTCATGACATTACAGCAAGTGTGTCATTTGTCAACTTTATTATCAAATTGCATGTATTTGGGTCCACACGTTGTTGGAAGTATTTAGTCGAGTGGCAAAAGGGTGGATTACCTCATGCTCACATTTTAATTTGGTTAGTCGATAAAATGCGTCCTAAAGACATCGATAGTTTAATTTCTGCAGAGATTCCAGATCCGTCTACTGATCAATTACTGTTTGATATTGTTACTACAAATATGATTCATGGTCCGTGCGGAAATCTGAATCGTTCATCACCTTGTATGGCAAATGTACAAAAAGTTTTCCTAAAGATTTCACTAACGATACGATCACACATATTGATGGATATCTAATATATCGTCGAAGAAGTACCGAAAATGGCGGACAATCGTTCATTCAAAACTATTAAAAACGCAGAAATCGACTTATATCAGTTATAATGTTATATCAGTTCCAATGAAGCTGTCTGCCGTATTTTCAGTTTCCCAATTCATTAACGAGATCCAGCAGTTATCCATTTAGAACTTAAAAAAAATCTACATTTTAGATGTTCATCTTAAAAACGGCCAACGCGTATATTTCACGAACGAAACAGCGCTTGATCGTGCTACAAATCCACCAAAAACTACGCTCACCGAATTTTTAAACTGCGCATACGTTCTGATGCATAAATACACGGTGTGTGTGCGCAAGCGACCGTTCAGTCGCAAGGAGATTAATCGCAATGAAATCGAAGTCATCTCGGTGCCGAAAACCAAATAAATAAAAGTAAATATAAAAAGAAATAATTTCCAGTTAGAAAAAAATAAAAAAGAAGTCCGAATTTTAAGGAGTAGCTGTTCTGCGACCCGAAGCTTTCGCTTGAATGAAGACTTTACTGATTTTTCTAAGAAGAAAAAGTAATAGTGTGGCCAATCAGGGCATGTGGGGAAAGCTTTCTTCTTAAAAAGTGTGACCAGCTTTTAGTGCGGCGCCATCTGAGGCACTTTAAATAAATATTTTAAATAAAAATTATATTTATAAAAAGATAAATATGAATTCAATGTTAATAAAACTAAAATACCAAAATTAAAAAATATAAAATAACTAGCGGACCCGGCGAACTTTGCCTCGCCCAAATTTAACCTTTATACACGTATATTTTTTCTCGAAAATTTAGACATCAGTCATCACTGATTCTTCTGTTCTCTTTTGTGCATACTATGCATGAGCGGCAGCGACGCCGACTGAGAAAATCCTATCCCGCGGGATAGGGCCGTGCGGACCCCTGCTTTAGTTCAATAAAAATACCGATTTACTATAAGTGTGTGGGGATGTACTTATCAGCGAAGGCGTTGCAAATAATTAAAGTATACTTAATTTAGGTTAATAAATTAATATTTATTAACTTAAAGTATATCTTTTAAATTACAACAATTCTTTATTAATTATGACAATTGGAAAAAAGAAAGATTAATCTCTTAGCGCAATGAGGTGTACAATATTCTTGGTTAGTCCGTCGTTAGGCAGCACAAATATACTGGATTGTTTTCCCTCGCGAGAACATGGCACATATAGTTGTCCGCGGGAAAAGCATGGTGTTTCCAGATCTAATCCACATACAGATAATGTTTGGCCTTGCGACTTATTGATCGTCATAGCGAATGCCAATCTAATTGGAAATTGAGTGCGTTTAAATTCAATTGGCACATCTGTAAGAATCATAGGGATTCGTGGGAGCAACACATTTTCGCCTCGAAACTTCCCATTCAAAATGATGGCATCAATGACATTTTTCATTAATTTCTTAATTACTAATTGTGTTCCATTACACAGCCGTGGTGTGTTCAAGTTACGAAGTAGAATTATCGGAGCTCCAACCTTCAATTATAAATGGTGTGGTGGCATGCCTGGCAAATCCAATAAATTTTAAAACTCAATTGGATAATTGATCGTTGGTATCACAAACTGTATCGATAAATTTGTATGATACCAACTCCCCAGGCAACAAATTTTGTATTTTTAAATTTAATTCATTGACGTCCACATTTTTTGCTGACAAAATCGCTCTTTCTGCCAACCACTTATGATTTTGATATTGTTTGTGTACATCGGGAAATATGCGATCGATGAGAGTATTTTGCGAGTCGATGATTGCGCAGAAGTCAGTTTGTAATTGTCTACATCCAGTATTTTTATGTACAGCAACTTTCCCATCGCCACTATCTAACAGTTGTTTAGTGAAAGTTTCGGCGGATGGATTTTGAACGTGGAATTAAATTGTTGACCGTTTGCAGCAATATTGTTAACTATTTCTGTTGCTCTAACCGATGTCATTCGGAAGCCTGAATTGAATGTACGAATTGACTTCAGGAACAGGCTAGAATCTGGATCTGTACCGAGGAGTAAACTGAGCAATGGTTCAGGTGGTATTTCAATTTCGGGTAGTTGTACTTTTCCTTATGAGCGACACATCCCAACTGGTTTATTTTTAAATTTAAGTGCATGACAGCACGGGCATTCCTTTTCCGCAGTACCAATAATCACTTTGAAATGAGCATAATATTTAACATCAGGCTCATACTGGAATGCTAGTCGAAGAAATGACCCTGATGTAAATGCTCGATTAACTTGTTGGCGTTGTTGGTCAATTCTTCTACGTCGATTAAATATGAATCTACGCGCTTCTCTTCATTGTGGTTGTCTTCGTTGACTACGTTCATCTCGTGCCTCTTGCGATTGTGATTAACATAAATGCGCCATGCTTCTTTGATTTGTTTGCCTGATCTTCGTGCTCTCCTATCTCACGCGGCTGTAAAATTGACCGTTTGACGACTCAAATTGACCCCTTTGCGTTTTTGTGGCATTTCAATTAAGTTAAAATATTGAAAGTAATAAAGGGACGTTGTAGATAGTACATATAAATGAATGAATTTGAAATATTGAAAGTGATAAATCAAATTTGATAGACAAATAAATGAGTAAAAACTATAGACACCTGGAGGGGATAACTGATCGTTTGATACTCGTTGTTAATAAGTTATCGTCCGGAGAGGGCGGGAGATCAAATTTCAAATTGAAACAAATCGTCATTAAAAGAAATTGCAATTATTAACTCTGAATAAGAATTTATAGTACTAAAATTATTATATTCGATTGCCCTAGAAACGCTATTGCGGATTTGTAAATAAAATAAAACGGTGTATGTATTTCTATATGCTGTACCATAAAAAAATAAAAACAAAAAATGTTCTCGAAATAAATAAAATAAAAAAAATATTGGTGAACCACCCTTAAGATTTAGGGGATGCAAAATATATGTTGTCCGATTCTGAGGCCTAACGGATATATACACAAAATTTCATTAAAATCGGTCGAACCATTTCGGAGGAGTATAATGATTAACAGCGTGACATGAAAATTATATATACGAGGTGTGTTCAAAAAGTATCGCGAATTTAGTGTTTTTTTCAAAAATTATTTATTTATTCATGAATATCTATTTTGTCCCTTTCGAAGTAATCCCCATGAGATAGTATACACTTGTGCCAACGGTTTTTCCAATCTTCGAAGCACTTCAAAAAATCATTTTTTTGTATCTTGCTCAGCTTCTTCTTCGATGCCGTCTTTATCTCGTCAAGCGTAGCGTAACGTCGTCCTTTCATGTGCTTTTCAGTTTAGGGAACAAGAAAAAGTCACAGGGGGCCAGATCTGGGGAATACGGTGGCTGCGGCATTATTAGTGTGTACTTTTTGGCCAAAAAGTCGCGCACAAGCAACGATGCGTGAGCGATATATATCAGTGCGAAGCAATACGCGGCATACCTGTACGTTACAGTTATGATATTTATAATCATTATTATAGTTTTTCTGGCAAATCCGGGCGATTCTGGCGGATTGCTTCGCGCAAATTGCGCATAACTTGCAGGTAATATTCCTTATTGACCGTTCTACCCTGTGGCAAGAACTCATGATGCACCACGCCCCTGCAATCGAAGAAAACTGTCAGCAAAACTTTCACATTCGACCGAACTTGGCGCGTTTTTTTCGGTCTTGGTTCGTGCGGCAGTTTCCATTGAAATGATTGAGCTTTGGTTTCCACGTCATAACCATAAACCCACGAGTCATCACCAGTTATGACCCTCTGGAGCAAATTTGGGTCGTCGCGGACAGAGTCCAACATCTCATTAGCAATTTTCATTCGATGCTGTTTTTGGTCGCAATTGAGCAATTTTGGTACGAATTTCGCGGCAACCCAAATCATTGATACAAATCGAATGGCACGAGCCAATCGATATGTTTAGGTCCTCACCTAACGGTGATTCGACTATTGGCCAATACCCTTTTCTCCACTTCATTTATTTTTTCGCCTGTTGTTGAAGTGCTCGGGCGTCCGGCACGCTCTTCGTCGTTCACATCTTCTCGGCCTTCTGAGAACATTTTGTACCACCGATAAACGTTGATTCGGTCGAAGGTAGCTTCTCCGTATGCCACAGTCAACATTCGGAATGCATCCGCGCACTTTATTTCGTTTTTCACACAAAATCGAAGACGATCCAAAACACGTGCAAGCAAAGCAGCTGTCAACAATTAAGTGAACATTCAAAATGGCCGAGCTTGTCGGCATAAGTGAGAGACATAAGTACCAACATAACGCCACAAAAAAATCGAAATTCGAATATACGTAATCCGCGAAAATTCAAAATTCGCGATACTTTTTTAACACACCTCGTATAAGATGTAATGAAAATTAACATAACTTCATTTTTAATCACCATGCTGGGTATTATAATTTTAATCAAAAGTTTGCAAAGCAGTGAAGGAAGCATCTCCTGATGCTACTTTGATCCCGGAAAGAATATATATTCTTGATCAGCGTCACCAGACGAGTCGATCTAGCCACATCCGTTAGTTCTTCTGCCCGTTATTCCGTTGCTTCCCTAACTAGTCTCTCAGCTTTTGTTCATGAAACTTTGCAAATAGTTTTCTTTCTATTTTCTT
Source organism: Drosophila asahinai (assembly GCA_008042795.1). NCBI lineage: Eukaryota > Metazoa > Arthropoda > Insecta > Diptera > Drosophilidae > Drosophila > Drosophila asahinai. Next base: position 4,101 of record VNJZ01000935.1, on the reverse strand, counting down.
TACTTTATAAGTTTGAATGTGCAAGGTCGGACTATATCATATAGCTGCCATAAGAACGATCGGGCTTAATTAGCCAATTTTCGTTGTTTTTAAAGATATCGAATTAAAATCTGCAAAGGTATATAAACTTCGGCTGGCTAGCTTTCCTGGTTTTATTTAAAACTATTATTAAATTAACTAAAATTAACTTATTGATCATGTTCAATTTGTAAAATGTTATAAGAAATATATAAGTTCGTGTCTCTAACGCAAACGAAAACACAATGCAGCCGCATATATTTCAAAACTTAATTTAATTTTCAACCAAAAACATCAACGTAAACCTTAATTACTAACCTTTTGGCAATTCCACACTACGACCTCCCCAACCTTGGGCAACGTTTGGTGTATAAGCCAGCACTCTTTGCGGATTCGAGCATGGCGCAGTGCTCTTCTGCAAGAAAAAAATCTGTTATTTATATTATGTTTGATTAATAGAAGCGCATACATTTATACAGGGTTCCGCTCTTTGTTGTTGATTATTTGTCATTCCAAGAGCAAACGAAGGCTTTACTGCTGCATCCGTTAAGTCCCTTGGCGTGCTTTGTCGATTATACATTAATGGTGGTGACACTGTGGGACATTGACCCTGAGACTCCTCCAAAAATGCGGAACTGGCAGAGCCAGTTTGAAGAGCAGCCTCCCATGGCGACTTGACTACTTGCACTCCGCCCTTTGAATACTTTTCAATTAATTGATTTTGGTGTAAATTTAATTGAACGCGATGTTTGCCGGCATCCGAATATGCTGGCAAAATATTTGGTGATATTGCTTTTGGTCGTGGTTGATATTGCTGATAATCTGGAATACCAGACGGTAGACTTTGAGTTCCAGCATTCGTTTCATCGACAATCCAATTATCAGCTTTTTTGCGTCGCTTTGCAAATAACTCAGCGCCTATAGAAACGTCAGCGAAATGATGGTTGCGGCGGCGGCAGCAATTAGCACAGCAAATGTTTTAAGAAAAAAAATGTTTCTTACTCTTATTATTAATAGGTTTTTGTCGAAATTTTATTTTCAAATCTAATTAAAATTCCATTATTATGTTAACAAGTATATTATGAAAGTAAATAAAACACATCTATATGAACACAGCTTGACCGCGTTTAGTCAAGATTTCATATTCAAATATATATAAATTTAAAGACATCAAAATTAGAAGGCAATGGAATTTTTAAAAAGACTTTTTTTGTTTAATCATTTGTATAAATATGTTACCTCGTCCTTGGTGAAGTTGCAGTGCAGTTATTAGCTCAGCGCAATTGTCAGGCGATAAAAGACCAGTTTCAACATTAATTAATTCTTTCAGCGAATTATAATCACGAACTTGACCTTTCGGGTTCATTACAAGCTTAAGCGGCATTTTTTCCAACTTTGTTGATACTTCAAATAATGATGGGGAATTTGTATCGGAATTTGCTTTATTTGAAGACATCACAATATTATTTGTGGAATTATTCCCTGACAATTTTAATTAAAAAAAAAAACATATACAAGAATAAATTTTTTTGTCTATAATCAATCAATGAAAAGTCATACAAAAAATCGCTATTACTTTAATTTAAAATTTCTTCGTCGGTTCTCTCACATTTACAGGTGGCACCTCCGATCCTATATCCTGTATTCTTTATATGTGTACTTGATCAAATTATATCAAATTTCTCTAAAAAACTAAACTACCGATTTAGTAGAAACTTTTGAAATAGTGTTCTTTCTATTGCTAATAGTCGGATCGGGCCACATCAAATGAGATATAGCTGGCATAGAAACAATCGGAAAATATAAAAATAAAATTAGAACTTCGTTTTTTCAAATAAATGTATATGCATCAGATATAGCCACGATCTGAATATCTTATTATTATTTTATCAGAGTCGGACGACTAAATCATAATTTAAACTCTTAACAAAATGTGATAAAATTGGCGATCGCACCTTCAACTCAAAGAAATTCTAATACTTAAATTTCGCCACAAGGCGAATAATAGCAAATTCGTTTTTATTTACCGTTTACAATTTTTTTTTTTTTTTCAAAAACAGTACTAAAGATTTTGTTAGTCACTCGAGGCCGCATAGCCCTTGAGATTGCTAAACTTTTTGTATATAACACATATATATCTCCAAAAATTCGCTTTTGCGAGATATTAGCCACCAAAATTTGTAGCAATGATCCCAAATAGTTAACTTTTACATTTACTTTACATACATGTAGAAAATACCTGTAGAGCCATGTGCTAAACTTTTATTTTTTAATATTACCATTTGAGTTTCAAACAAAGACTTCTGATATCAAGAAAAAGTCCCTTTTAACGAGGTAAGATAAAAGTGACTATTGCACATTTAACTAAAATTATATATTTTATGAATTATTAAATTTTCTTCTTTGTTTTAATGTTTACATGTTTTTAGCTATGTGCCGATTTTAAAATTAATTAAATAATTTGTATTTTTTTTAGGAGTACTTGTTGCAAAATTTAATATCAGTAAATTTTTGAGTTGAATGTGCGATCGTAACTTTCATCTTAACTAGTTAATAGGTGGTTTTATACCCTTGCAGAGTATAATAAGTTTGACCAGTTTGTAGCATCACCAGACCAGTCGATGTACCCATGTCCGTCTGTCCGTTGCTACGCAAACTAGACTCTCTGTTTTTGAGCTATCAGGTTGATACTTTCAGTTTTTGAGCTATCGGGCTGAAATTTTCAGTATAGTCTTATTTCTTTAGCAAGTAGTATATATGTCGGAACGGCCGAAATCGGACCACTAAATCCTATAGCTGCCATAGGAATGATCTGGTAATTACGTTATGGGGTCGTAAGTGCTTCCTTCACAGTGTTGCAAACTTCTCGTCAATACTATAAGGGTATTGCAAGGGTACTCAGAGTTTTACAATGAAATTTGTAACACATATTATCAAGGACTTATACAACTAATACATACCAAACAAATCTATTTTTTGTTGTATATGTATTCCCTAAAGACAAATCCGCATATTAACAAGAGAAAATCGTGTATGTTAAAGGAAAATCCGAAAATGTTATCAAATTCACTTCCGAGTAAAAACAGCAACCGGCCTGTAAAGCGGTTAACAGAAATATAAAAAAAAAAAAGTTAAAAATCTTCAGACTACTTTAACCGACTGTGAGCTCTTCGGTACCCAAAACATTGTGGATGAATGGCACATGATTATGGCTAATTCACTTTGTCTAATTATGCTTATTTATGAAAAACATAAATAAAACAGGGCGAAAAGCTGTAGAAAATGTTGGCCAATGTAAAGAAATTTTGCTAGGAACTTGTGGAGACCCATTGGTGCTGCCAACACAAATGTATATGTTGCAGAAGGTAAGCATGCACCAAACCATTATTGCTTAATAACACCCATGTTTATCATCAGATTTTAGTCAAGCTTTTAGAGCACGTCCTCACAAATGTATTCATATCATATCTATTATATTTGTTTTGACCTACACTACACAGTGGGCCCATTTCAGTTTTTGCGTTGCAAAAATCATATCTTTTGAACCAAGTAAGATAATTGAGTAACAAGGTGCTGTGAGGAGTCGTAAAACTTCCCACAAATCTCGAGGCAGGAGAGCCCCTAGCAACAGCGAAGGCAGCGAGAATGCGGCAGAATCCGAGGGCATCCAGGTCCACCGGTAAATACTGGACCTTGGACCCGGCCAAAGCGGAGAGACCGGGAAATAACGGTGCCGCGCTGGACCTTGGACCCACGCCGCCAAAGGGCAATGAGGTCGAACGGTAAAGCCGTGGACTTTGAACCGGCGCAAAGAGGATGCACCGTGAATTAACGGGACATCTTGGACCTTGGACCCGATGCGTGCCGGGTGCAGAGGGAACTAACGGGACACCCTTGGACATTGGACCCTAGCGAGCCGTGTGCAAAAAGGGAAATAACGGGACCACGCCGCAGCCTATAAAAGGACGACGCAGGCGCAGCTCGGACAGACAACCAAGATACGCGAGCGGAAGTACAAGTGAGACAAGAGAACCAGACATCGAGATTCAAGTGCGAGGATTAAATCGAGTGCGTGGCCGTGAG
>VNJZ01000934.1:0-41980 GCA_008042795.1 Drosophila asahinai | reverse complement strand
TGTTTTATTATTTATGTGTAAATGTAGTTAGGTAATAGTTTGAAGGAGCCTTAGAAAAGGCATTTTAAATTATAAGAATTTATAATTATTTAGTCAAATTAGATTTCTTTTGCACTTTACTTGTTAGATAAAAACAATATTTAATTTTAGTTAGAAAATATGTCGTAAAATGTACTGCTAAGTATAAAAACAAAAACCAACTTTAATCAAATTTGCCACAAAATCTTTCAAATTATGTTCCTTTTTTTTTTAGTTAATAAATTTATTTCATTGAAATAATAATAATAATAATCTTTTTTTTTAAAGAAAATATTCTCTAGATTTTACTCAGTTCGTGTTTTGAGGAATTCTATTTACTTTAAAATGCAAATCACAAGTTAAATACAGAGAACTTAGTGCTCTTTTATCAGCGCACGCCTTAAAAAACAAAAATTCCCCAAATGAAAAAACCCTCCTGAGCAAAGAGCATAGAATTCTATATGGAACTGGGGAGCATCCCTAATATCCTCCCCGTTACACAGAGAATTCTATCTGTATTCGGTCAGCACAAGAAGCAAAGTCCGACTGGGTTAGCGCGTTATAATTGGGGTGCCTTGAGGGGGGTCCAGTCAGGCAGGATATTCTACGAACATCTGTATGTATCTGGGTACACACTACTGAGCACACAGTGCATGCACTCGCCCGGAAGACCTATATTCTGTTTACTCAGATCTACGGTGGTACAAGTGAGGTCAGTGCATAAGTTTGTGAGTTATTGTGAAGATCAATAAAGCCCCAAGTTCAGGTATCCTTTCAAGAGCCTGTTGGTTTAAAGTGAGAAATACCATTCAGTAAATTGTGTAACGCTATTTTTTAATACGGTTGGACCTATCATGCTAAGAAAGTATTTTTTTGTAGGTACTCCTAATACAGCTTCGGTATATTATTATTACAGTGGGCGAATCCGCTTTGGGATTTCTAGTATTTAGTATAGCGGGCTCACTGCTAATTAAAAAAAATAAATAAATAAGGTTAGTTCCGGATGAGCCGCCCTTAGGTATTTAAACTAACACAACCCAATTGACAACTTTAATTGATCAGGCATGCAGACCCACGCAGGTCGATTTGTAAAATAAATCAAGTCCACGGTATTAGTCATGCATATGTCTAAAACCACCCGACTCCCGAGCACCACCCTTTCTGCTGCGAACCCATCAGCTGTCAAAAACAGTTTATAACGCCTGGAATTATGCCAAACATAAATCAAAATTGACGCATAAACAAATATGGTGACATGTGGAAGGGAAGGAAACTACGGGCTCCTTTTCTTTGGCTCCTATTTATGGCATATTGGGTTGCTAAAAATGTGTAAAATTTATGCAGATTACCAAAATTGTGTGCTACCTGATCAAAGTGGAAACTGGAATGGAAAAAGGAACTTTTGTTTTCTCGTGGGAGGAGATCGAAACATACGAGCCTGTCAGCTAGCGACGAAGGATTTGGGCTATAATTTACGACTGACGCCACGCTCTGCCGGAAGCTAAGGCAATTTACTAAAGCGTTTCAGATCTGCTTTCTATTCTCCCTTGAATATATGGATGGTTCCGGAATCGCTTCCCCGATTTGGTTTTAGGGATGATTATTTATTCTGCATACAATGGTATGTTGTATCGGTTCTTGCTTTAAGATACCCTGTAATTTACATTCGAGCTACCAATGGGTTTATTGTGATACCGCCTGAGCAAGCTCTTTTTTCTCGCCTTCATAAGGTCATAATGAAGCTCCAATGCCAAACTAGTTAAGTGTAGGAGAGTGACAGAAAATGTTATCTGCGCATTCTTTCTCCTCTTAGTTCATGCAACTTACTTATATAGAAGTCATTTTGCGGAACTGGCAGTCCAGCTAGTGCCCTGATGATATTTTCGACCATCTCGAAGGCATCATTGTGGACGGCAGTCCACAGTGGCAGTCGAATGACACCTCGATCATCCTGATCCGATACTCCGTTCAAAAGATATTCAATAAACAAGATTTTAACGGCCTTTCCGTAATGAAAACGTTTGTCCTGTTGTTTGTCTGTCTGTCGATTTTTTTGTTTTAGAGTCCTAGAACCTCTTTTATTTTATTAAATAGCTCGAGCTAAACAACTTTTGTTCTACCATTATTTGGTTTACCCGCTAGTTCGGCGGGAAAACGGCTAGAAAAGCCAAGTTTCCCGAACCCATAACTTCTAAACGACTAAAGCTACAGAAAAGTGTTATATGTTGTTAGAAAGGTATTTTGAAATAATAATAGCTTTGCCTTGACATAATTTATCTAAATATTATATTTAAGAATTTATAACTAAAATTCATATTTTTTTAAGTTTTTGAAGTTTTTTAAAAATGGCTCCAACGATTTTGATAGTCACGCAAGGCCATATAGCCCTTGAGATTGCTCAAGTTTTGGTATATAACACATATCTCGCTTTCTCGAGATATTACTCATTAAAATTAGTAGCAGAGAGCCCATATACCTAACAACGATTAACGATTAATAGTAACGTTAACAAAAATAAATTACAAATAATTCAACTAGTTTCGTTTTCGGCACTAAGCTGCAAAATACCCAGCCTTCAAACTAAAGAGCAGCGTGTCGAATTAGGAACTAGTATAATTATTTGTTATTTATTTCTGTTAACGTTACTATTAAGCGTCACAAAATTTGGTATCAGAAACTTTTAAAGTTGAAGGTGCCATCGTCACTTTAATCTCACCTCGTTAAGAGGTGTTTTTATTTGATCAGAATCTAATTTAGAAAATCGAAAACAGGCTACGTTGATAGGCAGAGGACAACATTACCCCCATCTGATCTGAGGTAAAACAGTAAGGCATAGTATTATCCGAAAAATCCTCAGACTCCTCCAGCTCCAGATTAGCACTTGTGGACATTGGCATCGCTCCAGCCGCTTCCCAACTCATTGTCATCCGTGGCTTAGAAGGGGAGGTTGGCCTCTTCAACATTATCCTCCACCAGCACCTCCGTAGGAGGCCCCACGGGCTGGTCTGGGTCCGAGAATCCATTCTGTTGCCACGTCCGCGAACGATCGTGCGGCAATCTGGGTTCAAGGCCGCTTCGACTGCTCAATACTCTCATCCCCAGACCTTTGCCGTTTTAAGCGGGTTTTTTTTCTTAGCCTCGAAGTTGGACGATCTGGGCCACCCAACCAACGCCCCCAAGATCGTAGGGCCTTGCCAGATCCGGTCCTCTCCACGCTGCCTCGCTGGTGCTTGACTTGGAAAATCCTTCTAGGCCGAAATAATGGGGCTTGTCGGGCGTCCTAGCACCCTTGTTAGCTTGAATTTAAAGTAAATTATTGTCATACCCTTGTTTGCAATATAATTTAAACGCATAAATGGAATCATATACTTATTTTGGGCAGCATCACTGGAAGAGTAGACTTTGACAGGCCTCTGTTTTTACTATATCAGTTCTAAAGGTACAGGCTTGAAACATTCTCAGTAGTATTCAATATTAAGAAGATTTATATATCGTACAGCTCTTTGCAGTAGCAACCGCGATTGGTAATGTGCTAGTCACTTAATCATTATCTTCGAAAACGTGATGTTACTTAATAACTTTGTACAAGTATAGTGCACACGCCCCCTCCTAGACAAAAAAATCGCCCAAGCTGCCCAGCCATTACAGGTCATTGAAAAATTTAGCAGGGACATTTGCCAGAGATTTATACAGCAAATTAAATATTTTTTCCACGCCAGCGGAGGGGGGGGGAAACGTCTAAATAATTAGATAAACATTTAAGCTTGGCAAAGCAGCCAACGAAAAGGAAAGAAAGTAAATCGAGGAGAAGTGTCAAGAAGACGACGAGAAAGAGGCAGACACACAACGTGAGGGGGGAGTGGGATGCTATGTGGGGAGGAGTACGTGACCATAACATGAACTGCTGCCACCAACCTCTGCCCCGCCCCCTGCTCCAATCCATCCCCAATCCAGCACTTTGCTCACATTTTGCGGGTTCAAAGCAGAGAGACGACGACAAACAGGAAATATTTAACGTGCCAACAACAAAAGTGAAATATAAATAAAAATAATAATAATAATGGGCAGAAACGTAGGGAACCAGCGAGAGTGAGAGCGAGTTCCGAGGGTTGCTCCACACAGAGAGAGAGAGAGAGAGCCAAAGACCGAAGAGAGCGAAAGAGGGAGAGTGCATGTTTGTGGGTGCAGTCGTCGTCTTCCGAAGTCGCTCGGGTCTTGTGGCAACAACTTCGGCTGCAGTTGCCGTTAGAATGCCCCAGCAAACAGTGGGTGAAACGGGTGAAGCAACGTATGAAAATTAAAGATATATATGTAGTCAACAAAAAATACTAAGCCGCGAATAGTTGTACTCCGCCGACTTGCGTGATATAATCCACATACAATTTTATATATAAGCACTCAAATTAGAGCCAAAATTCGATACCCCTCAAAATATAGCATTTATTTAAGAAATTTAGACTTTTTTACTGTTTATAGTTTGCTCTGTTTGAAATTTAAAGCTTTTTGGAGAAAATTTATAAATCTTACTTCGAAGCAGGACAATATCCGACTTTTGCAAAATTTCCATAATTCTACCCACTGCTTAGGTGGATTAGCCCATTGTGCAGCGAGCCCTTTTTATATACAGGGAATTTCTCAGAGTGCCGCGAGAGAGAAGAGAGAGAGGACAAATCCTGTTTGCTCTCTTGGAAATTCTTTGGTTGGTTTTCCCGTTGTTTCCCTTTGCGAAGAAGCCAGGTTTTTTCGGATTCTATAAATCAGTCGGACCATTTTCTCTTCAACGTTGAAACGCGACGGTCGCGCCTGAAAGCGGTCGGCGGTATCGGTATCGAAATTGGAGTCAAAGAAGCAGTACGATACGGATCGTTCTGTTCTGGTCGCATAGTCTCGCTTCGGTGTGTTGGTGGGAATTTCTTCTGCTGCCGCCTCTTTTTTGGATATATGGATATTTATGCTTCGCGTGCCCGTAAATGTCAGTGTGTGCTTGTGCTTGTGCTTGTGTGATAGTGCGTCTGTGTCTGTGCGGATAATTAAACCAGCAGTAACATCGAAATCGGCAGAGTCCGAACACAAAATGCTTCCAGACCGAGATTAAAGTTGAAGGTCGCTCGGTGTTTATATGTGGAAAATCGGAAAGGAAAGGAACGAAAAAAGGAACGCCGCGCTTTGGATACACGGATAACGTTAAATGTTAGTATACCAACCCAACGAAAGCCTGAAGCCGCTGAGCCAAGAATACGTATACGTTGAGCCAGCAAAATAAAAGTAATCGAGCAGAAGTCGCGTGCAGTGGCTCCCTCTGCTCTGCTGCTGCGCATGTTTCTCGGCCGGGCGCCTCTGCCGCCGCTCTGCCTGCATTTTTAGTTTCGCTCCAACTATTACAGCATGCTTTACATTCCGTTTACATCACGTGTTAAATAACTGCTGGCTGTCACTGTTCGCGGCTAGTATGCGAGTGTGCATATGTATGTATGTACATACATTTGTTGTTGTTTGCCCAAGCAAATATGCAATGATTTTTATGCCCCTTCTCCTTTCATTCATACCTTGCAAATGAAGCGTAAGAGTGTTTGTGTGCTTGCTTGTGGGTGGTTGGGTGGCGTTGGATACACGCACCCACAATCACACACACGACAAAGGCAACTTCTGGCGGAAGTGGAAGTTGCTTTCAGTATGTGCGAGTGCGAGTGCGAGTGTAAGCGTGTGCGTGTGTATCTAATGGGATTTTCTAATAAAATTTAAATTGTTGCCATTTTTGCTGCTGGGCGGCGTTCTATGAATTTAATATGACCCCTGTGTGTGTGCGTGTTTGTGTCTGTGAATAGGGGCCATAAAGCTTTGCTTATGCCCGGAAAATTAAATAGAGTGCATAATTCAGGCAGCAACTTTGTGTTGAATGCATAATGAACTGCTGCAATTGAAAGGAATCATCCACCAAATGCTAAAGGAAGCACTTTAACTTTAAAAAGGAAGCTCTACAACATTTTTACGAATTTCCAATTGATGGAGTTGTCCTTCCTTGAATTGGAAAGCAATTTTAATTGCACTCACACTGAAAATAAACTAAAACTGGATATCTATCATATGTATCTACGTAAATACTTGGTACAGTTGGCTTACTAATGCTTTTCTTTGTTTTTAACTTGATAAATAGAAAAATAAATTGAAAGACTGTAAACGCGAGTTGCCGTCGGAAAAGTGGAAATGATTACAAGTGCTTTTAACACGAATTAATGCGCAAAGCCAAACAAACAATGAATAGTGTAGTAACATGACCGCTAAGATACAAATAATTCATAAAAACCGTTTTTGTTTCATTAGAACGAAGTTTTAAAATCACAATAATGTAGTTACTAGTTAGTAGTAGTTTGATTTTGTCAGTATTCTTTTTTAATAATTTTATTCGAACAAACTGACCAAGTGAGTTTTTGAAAAAGTTCCTTTCTTATATAAACATACTCCTATTCAAACTAACAAGCCGAATTGATCTAGAATTGTCTTATACTAAACATCTCAATGGCTTTAAAAATCTAAATTAAACAAGGCGAAAGGCAAAGAAAATGTTGGCAAACGAATACAAATGTTCCTAGGAACATGTTGAGCTACTCCTAAAAAAGACTAATGTTTCTAGGAAAATGTTGAGCATGTTGTGTTTTTATTTGATATCAGAAGTTTTTAAAATGACATATGTATGTACATATGTACATACATAGCTCCCATTGCTGTTATAAGTATTTGTTTAAAACTCAAATGGGAAAAATGAACAAATTAATACATATAGCTACAAATTTTGATCAGAAAGCGAATTTTCGGAGATATGTGTTGTACCCCAAAATATCCCAAGGACTATACGGTCTGAAGTGACTATAAAAATCGTAAAAGCCATTTAAATTTTTTTTTTTTTAATCTTAAAAAAATTCTAAATTCCCAATTATAATATTTAGATAACATTTTGTCAAGGCAAAGTAATTATCATATCAAAATACCTTTCCAAAGACATATAGCACGTTCCTGTAACTTTAGTCGTTCAGAAGTTATGGGCGCGAGAAATTTCCTGTTTTGCGGCCAAAGTAGCGGAAAACGAAATAATTCGATCAAAGAAAAAAAAAAAATTAAAACTTTTTTAATTAAAATTATTTTAAGTTTCCTTTGATGGTTTTAAATATTATTGCATTGTGCATGTCTCTATATGACTTCAAATGATTTCTTACATAAATGTGTGTATAGTGCATGTACAAGGTTAGATATTGGGATCTCTGTTACTAATTTTAATGAGTAATATCTCGAGAAAGCGAATTTTCCCAGATATGTGTTATATACCAAAAGTTGAGCAATCTTAAGGGCTGTATGGCCTTGAGTGACTATCAAAATCGACAAACTAGCGGAAATCCAAAAAGTGGTAGAACAAAAGTTGTTTAGCTCGAGCTGTTTAATAAAATAAAAGTGGTTCCAGGACTCTAAAACAAAAAAAATCGACGGACAGACAAACAACAGGACAAACGTTCTCATTTCGGAAAGGCCGTTAAAATCTTGTTTATTGAATATTTTTTGAACGGAGTATCGGATCGGGATGATTGAGGTGTCATTCGTCGGGTATTTGAAGCTAGATCACAACAACATTAAAAATTTAGTGATTTTTGCTCCACCGGCCCCAACAGCTCCAATATTCAAAATTTTCAATTTTCAATTTTTTCAATTTCACTCACATTTCTCCTGAACCAATCCGTTTTGGAAAAGTCTTAGTATGCAGTTTCAAAGAGGTTAACAATACCTTCCGATCAAGATATAAATGGTTCCGATCGGACTATCGTAGCAGATTTTCAATTCTATGGCTCTATATCAGGGGTCCGCACGGCCCTATCCCGCGGGATAGGATTTTTCTCAGTCGGCGTCGCTGCAGCTCATGCATAGTATGCACAAAAGAGAACAGAAGAATCAGTGATGACTTATGTCTAAATTTAGCTTTTTTTAGCGTTAAATAGCTAGTTTTTAGGTTATAGCTAATTTTGTTGCCATATAACAATATATTTTAGCTGTTTTTTTTCGCATATCTAACCATAGAGTGTTCGATGTTCACTCATACAAATGCAATGTTGGCATTTGACTGTAGTGGTGCGGACCCCTGCTCTATATAGTAGTTTCCTTGCGCACCACAGTCTTGGTGCTCATCGTCACTACGTGGACTGCCGCCCACAGTGATGTTTACACAGTGACTGAAATCAATGATATTGTAATATGTAAATATATATGTACGTATGTACAATATACGTTCGGTTTCACATGTCATAAACAACAACAATGTAATCAACGTGTCATCAAGCCGACTTCGACTTCATGACAGTTTTATGACAAACTGATGAATAGTCGATGAAATAAGTTAATGAATCATCGATGAAATTTCGATATATTTGTACAACACATTTTTTTACCCTAAAAAGTTGATGCCAAAACCCAGTAGTTTTTTTAATGAATATTTCATGAAAAGTTTATGAATTTGCCACTGATGACAGCCTAGGACATGCCCATGTTAATTAAATCAGTAATTTATATGAAGATTCATCATCAAATGCTTTTTGATGACCTTCTGATGAATTACTGACTTCATGTTGCAATATGCCACATTCTGCCTGTTAAATATCAAACAAAAAAAACCTCTTAACGAGGTAAGAAAAAAAGTGACGATGGCATATTCAACTCCAAAAATGTCTGATACCAAAATTTGTGACAAAAGATAATTTTAAAACAATAACAAATTATTTAATTGGATTTAAAATCGTCACTTAGCTGATACATTTAAATTAAGTATAACATTTAAAGCTAAAACACAAAAGCACTTTCACTCCCATTTCTCCTGAAATAATCCGTTTTGAAAAATTAGCATGCAAAGAGATTTACAATATGAACCTTTCGGTCAAGATATATATGGTTCTGATCGGACTATCGTATCAGATTTTCAATTCTACAGCTATGTATACAATAAGTAGTCTCATCGTCACACAGTGATATTTTCAGTTGGCACTAAGCTATAATACCCGTGTATCCTTTGGTTACCGGGAATACATATATTTATACATATACATATATTGATCTAAATTAAAAAGAGTTCTGTAAATTACTAAAATTTCTAGATATTGTATGTATATATATATATATACGTAAATATGCATTTATGTACGGTATATCAAATATGCCGGAGTAAGCTTAACTTTAGCATACAAAATTCCCACTTATACTTACAATCATGTCCACAAGTAAGGAATACTGAAACCCAGACAGGCAGATGGACGCAGCTATGTATCTGCTATCCGCACTAATAGGCTTATCACATAAAAACGTAATCGGTGGGATCTCCGAGGTAGACAAACATAAAATATAAAGTTTTCCCATTTTATATATATGCTTGTGTGTATGTTTTATTCTCTTCCATATCCACCAGCCATGTGTGTGTTTTAAAGGTCTGTAATTTCAGTAGGTAGAACGATCTGGCCCGAAAACCCGAGATACCTGGCGAGGAACATGATTTTTGGGTCTGAACACAGGCTTAGACAATAATGTCCGCATTTAACGATTCGTTTAGCAGGAGATGTCAGGTGGAATGCCATTCCGAACCGAAATGTTACAAATTTAACTGTAAAATATTCTTAGCAATCACCATCAACTGCGGTCAAAATACTAATGATAGCTTTATCTTTCACATGCCAATTCGAGTATGCTATATATGTAATTATAATTCCAATATAATTTGATGAATTTTCTACTCACTAACATTAAATATTCATAATTGTGGATTAACTAAATTAACATTAAACGTGCTTTTAATCTTTATTTTAAACGAAACTCAAAGATATCATGCCAGAAACTGGAAAAGGAAAAATCAAGTGCATCGGGAATGTATTTGTGAGCGAGATTCAAGAGGAACTCGCTCACTGCGTTTGGGTAATTATATTAACGGATTATTTCGGCTGACAGCATAGAAGAAATCACATTAAAAACTCCTGAATTCTCGAATACAGAAATACCCTTTTCTGCGAGCAGAGGATATTTTTGTACATGTACATATTTATGTACGGGCGTCCATTCCTTACCCGTCTCTCTCTCTCCTTGTCGAGTGTGTCTGTGTGTGTACATCACACACAACCACAAGCGCGACTTGGCCTGCTACCTGAAACTGAAATTTTCCCGTATTAGATGCGCCCCTTTTCTGCTGCTCCTCCTCTTAGACTTCTTCTCACCGTTGTTGTTGTTGTTCATGTTCTTATGTTGCACGCGGACAGACAATCAGAACAAACGTGCAAGATGGAATGGAAGAGAAGCATTTTTTTGTTTACTTTATGCTTTCGTTTATCGACCCCCGTTTCGTGTATGTGTGTGTGTTGTGTGCTACATATGCGAGGTGCTCTCTCCTTTGTGTGTCCTCTCTTTTGCACTCGCCCATTGCTATTCGTTCTTTGGCATCATAATTTTCCGTAATTTTATTTAACCTGGCTACACTTCGTACGTTGCTCGGTCAGTATTGTATTTCTCTAACTTAGAGACTCTAAGTCACGTTATTTTAAGTCACAGATAAAATCAAGTTTAAATGAAAACAAAACCATGATAAAAATATTTTTTTTTATAGATATTTTTCAAAAATTTTCATTCGGCCACACTGTTATTTCCCGCGCTGTTTTCTTAATCGGGCAACAGTAAACAAAACCGAAACATTAACATTCGGGTAACAGAGTCAGTCAGCGGTTAACGTGAGAGTCGTTTGCTTGGGGAATTTAACAGCTCTGTTAGCGCTAGCAGTGGGTTATCGATAGGCCTTGGCGGTTTTCCAACACTGCCAGGCAAATAAACAACCGAAGAAAAAAGAAGAACAGATGAAAAAACAAGCAAAGCGTGTAAAAAAAGACCAAAGGCATACATATATAAACACAAACAAATTCGAGGTGTGGAGGCCATGTAATTGTCGAGTTAATGAATTAAAATTAGGAAGCATGCTTGTCCCGAAAAGCGATGCACTTTGCTTCGTTTCCCTAGCTTTCCTCGGCCCATTTCAGAGAAGGTGTGGCTAAATCCGAGTCGTGCCTGGATCTAGGAGCCACAATAACCGCAGGGGCTCAGACCTTGTCAGCGTGCAAACCCTTTGAAATGTGCTTGGCGGATGCAACGTCTATGTGATAATGGATTCGTACTCATAGACTATTTTCCTCCCTCTTTCAGCGGCGTTGCCACCTCGCTGAGCTGCGCGGACTCCAGCACGGGCTCCAGTGAGGATGCGTCCGATCCCGGCTCCCCGTACAGCGCGCACTCGCAACTGAGCGACCCGCCCGATCCGCTGACCAAGATGCCACCCCAGATCCTCGGCAGCAGCTCCAGCGGCAGCAGCACCGCCGGCGGCGGCGCCACAGCAGCGTCATCCTCCCCGCCATCCGGCGCCGCCAGCCAGGCCCCGTCGCCAGCCATTCACAGTCACAGCCACGGCCATCATGGCGCAGGCAACAGCGCCGCCAAGACGACAACACCCCTGCGCCACACCAATCCCAGCAATGCCAGTCTGCTCCCCACGCTCCAGTGGCCGTGGAACACCAGCCTGGGCAGCACATCCACCGCTGTGCCGGCCGCCACGGCCAACAAGAACAAGCGGACGGCGGGCGGAGCAGGAGCTGGATTGGGATTGGGCTTGGGTTTGGGCAACTGTGGCGGAGACACCGGATGCCATGCGGGAAGCGGAGCAGCGGCGGCCAAGAAGGCGCGAAACGAACTGCCCGGCGGCTCGGACTCCGCTGGCAAAAGACTGAAGGCAGCCGCTCTGGAGGAGTCGCAGACCAAGATCACCGGCTTCTTCAAGTCGCAGATGAAGCCCTCCCCGGGTGGCGGCAAGCTGTCGCCACAGCCACAGCCACAGCCCGGCAGCCAGCCAAGTAATCCGGCCAACACACTGACCATGAGCACGCCCGCCACCACAGCCTCCCTGAACAAGTACTTTAACATCTTGTCGCAGCTGAAGGAGCAGAAGGCGCAGCAGCAGGCGGCCAAGGCGGCGGCCACTCCCACAACCACTCCAACTGCCACTCCTGCTTCCGCCCCCGCCGCTTCTGTCGCTCCCATTGCACCGCCCGCGCCGACAGCTACTGCCACTCCCAGTCCGAGTCTGCCCGTGCCGGCGCTTAAGAAGATCGAGCGCAGCACCAAGCAGCCGGCCAAGATTGCCCAGGTGGCGCCCAATCTGCGAAAGACCCCCAGCAGTGGCTCCTCGGGCAGCTCCTCATCCTCATCGTCCGGCTCTTCGAATGGCTCAAACACTGGCAAATCGCCGGCCAAGAAGCACGTGGCCATCGCCCCGAGGACACCGGAGATGAAGCAGCAGCAGCAGCAGCACCAGAGCAAGGGGACCATGGTCTACCGACCGGCGGGAACGGTCACCGCCGCCCTAAAGCAAAAGCAGATCTCACCGCCCGCCCCCGTTGTGGCCACCGCCCTCGCCCCCGTTCCAGCGCCAGCGCCAGCATCAACACCCACGCCCGCACCCGCCCCCGCAAATCAAACGCTCTACCAATTGCCGGTGCAGCTGCCCAATCTAGTCCAGCTGCCGCCCCAGCTGGCGGCCGCAGCCAATATCATGCAGCTGAACAACGTGGCCAAGGCGGCGGTGGCGGCTGCGGCCAACAACAATGCGGCCGCGCAGGCAGCGCAGGCGGCACAGGCGGCCGCCGCCCAGTACTTTCTCAACGGCACCGTCTTCAAGCTGCAACAGGTCACCACTGCCACGACGACGACGGCCACAACGGCCACAGCCGCTGCCGCTACGGCTGGCAATTTCGGGCTGCTCAGTGCCAACGAGCTGCAGGAGTTCCTGATAAAGCAGCAGCAGCAGCAGCAGCAGCAGCAACAACTGCAGTTGCAGCAACAGCAGGCTGCAGTGGTGGCGGCAGCCAAGGCGCCAGGGAATGCGACAAACTTCCAGGAGCTGTTCCAGCAGCAGATGGCCGCCATTGCAGCCCAGCAGCAGCAGCAGCAGCAACAGGTGATGAGCCAGCAGCAGCAGCAGTTGCAGCGCTTGGTTCAAGGCGGAGCAGCCGCCGCTGCCGCCCAGCCAGTGTTTATGGCCACGCCCGCGGGATTGCTGCTGAATGCGGCCACCCTGCCCGCCATGCTGGCTGCCGCCTTTGCAGCCAACAGTCAGCAGCAGCAGCAGCAGCAGCAACAGCAGCAACAACACCAACAGCAGCAGCAGCAGAAAGTGGCCGCTTCCTTGGCAATGCAGCAGCAGCAACAGACGCTGCCTGCCCTGCAGCCAATTCCCGCCCTGAGCTCCATCTTTGAGCCTTCGACAGAGCAGCAGCAGCAGCAGCAGCAGCAGCAGCAGCAGTTGCAAATGCAGCAGCAGCAGTTGGCCCAACTGCTAATGTCGCAACATCAACACCAACAGCAACAGCAACAAATCATCACTGCCACACAGCCGCCGCCATTGGCTGCCGCGAACAACAACAACAATACGAACACTGCCAACAACTCTACTGCCAGCAACAGCAACAGTAACAACAACAACCAAAATGCCTCGAATAATTTAAGCAACATCAGCAACACTGCCATACAGCAACAGCAACAGCCACTGCCACAGGCCCAGCGAGCGATTGTGAAGCCGCCGATGACGATGCCGATGCCGATGCACAGCTCCACGCAGCCGCCGCCGCTGGTGACGATATCGTCGCTGCCTACGGGTTCCTCAGCTGCCGCATCCGCGCCAGCGCCCAAGCGGGTCCTGCCAGCCGCCAAGCCTTATCAAAAGCGACTGGCCACCAAGGGCAACGGCAAGTTCCAGGGTGGCGTTATTGCCACGCCCACCACGCCACCACCACTAGTGCCGACGTCGGCGGCCACCAAGGAGCTGGGTCAGTTGCGCAAGAGCACGGGAGCCACAGGAGCACAGGCAGGACCATCCAGCGCAGGACCCACGCCCACACCTCCGCTGGTGAGTATCGCGCCCTCAAAGCTGACGCCCACGCTGAGTGTGGCCAAGCAAGGAGGAGCCACGATGAAGCTGGCCAACAGCTCGCCCGATCTCTTCGACCTGGTCAAGAACTCGAACGGGGCCATCAGTCTGGTGGCGAAGGCCGCCCAGCCGCTCACACCGCTGCCCTTCAGCTCGCCGAGCAGCAGCAGCAATGGCAGCCACTGCCTCCGCTCCTCGCCGGCGCTCTCCAGCTCCAATTCGTGCACGCTCTCGGCCTTCAGCAAGATCAAGGCAGAACCCTCGGAGCTTGCCTCTCAGTCCTGCTCCCCAGCGTCCTCGGCCATGTTCCCGGCCTCACCCAAGCCCCAGAGCTTTGCCGGGCAGCTGCCCAAGAGGGATCGTGATCCGGAAGAAGATGCGGATGACGCCGAAACGTTAAAGCACGAACTCCTGCCTGACTGCAGCAACAGCAACTCGAACTCGAATTCGTGCAGCAGCAGCTCCAGCTACTCGCACTCGGTCAGCTCGGCGGCGGATCTCTCTCTGGAGGCATCTACGCCAGCGCACTCACCATCCCCATCATCCGCCTCACCATCCGGGCTGGGCTCTCCCTCGCCTGCGGCAAGCAACATGAGCGGCAGCAGCCGGCGGGCGGCCAGCCAGACTGACATGCTCAGCGAGCTGGTTACCTCGTCGTGCATCTCCAGCGGCGGCGATGACTGCTCCCAGGCCACCGACTCGCCCCCACCGCCGCCACTTGCCCTGCAAGCGCCAGCAGAAGCGCCTCCCAGAACTCCCAGGGCGAGCGGAGGAGGCAGCAGTAGTAGCAGCAACTACGACGAGGAGGACGACAAGTCGGTGGGCTCGTTGGAGACGCAGCAGACGCACAAGCGGCTCAGGGACCTGCCGACGCCAGAGTCTGGGATCGGGGGAAGTCTGAGCAATAGCGAGAGCAGCAACTCCATAGCAGATGCCATGTAAGTATAGTTTCTATTCTGGCTTAAGGGATAACCAAGTATCATAACCTGATCCTTAATTGTAACCCTTTGCAGCTCCTCAAAATCCGCCTCTGTGGGCCCGCCCACCACTGCAGCCAGTGGCAGCAGCAGCGCCTCGTCCTCCGCCTCTGTCTCTGACAGCAACTCGCTGGCCAGCAATGCCCCATCTCCCGCATCGCCAGAAGACAGTTCCACAGTCGCTTCGCCCGCCTCTTCCGCCTGCACTCGAACCGTGGTGGACATTGACTTGGCGGAGGCCACCAGCAAGGGCCTGCCGAAGAGCGCCATCTCGCCCATCCTGTCGCAGCCGAAGACCATCCGCTTTCCGGCCGGAGCGGGAGGGGCAGGCGGCAAGGGCGGCAAGCGGCACGACGGGGTCTGCTACTGGGACAAGTGCAACAAGAAGCATGAGAGCAACTCCAAGCTGCTGGACCACATGCAGACGCATCACGTCAACACGCAGACGGGCCCCTTCGCCTGCCTCTGGGTCGGCTGCAAGGTGTACAACAAGGAGTCCTGCTCTCGCCGCTGGCTAGAGCGCCACGTCCTCTCCCACGGAGGCTCCAAGCAGTTCAAGTGCATCGTCGAGGGCTGCGGCCTCAGGTTCGGCTCGCAGGTGAGGCCTTTATTTTGCAAACATACCCTAATCCCTGCTAACCATCGATCCCTATCCCTATCCAGTTGGCTCTGCAAAAGCACGTGAACAACCACTTTAATGCCACGGACAATGCCAAGGAGAGCACCAGCAAGCGCACCTCCGATCCGCCCGTGCCGAAGCAGCTTCGCAAGAACGGCAAGAAGCTGCGCTACCGCCGCCAGCCCTTTTCAGGTGAAAATCTTATTGAAATGTTAAAAATATGAGCGGGAGCTTAACGAATTCTTTGGATTTCAGCTCGCATGTTCGACTTCTTCGACACGGGCATCATGGAGGGGCTGCAGCATCGCCTGCGCCAGATCAGCACGCTCACCAACGGCGCCCAGGCCATTGAGTTCCAGGGTCAGTGCCTGATGAGGCGGCGCAACAGCCAGGGAGGCTACGAGTGCTTTGTCCGCTGGTCGCCACGCGAAATGTAAGATTTCCTCCTCCTCCTTCTCGCGGCTAGATGCTAATCTCTTTACTCCTCACTCTTCCCTTTAGCATTTCCGACGAGTGGCTGCCGGAGTGTCCGAACCAAACGCGCCGGCACACCAAGGTGCTGCACATCAAGCAGATGCGTCCGGCGGAAAAGACGCGCGTCGACAGCCTGCTCAGCACTGCTTTCCGGCTTCGCTATGACGCCCAGCTCTTTACCGATGATTACAATGTCAGCGATCATCAGGTTATTGGCGCCGAGGTGAACGGCAGTGATTACGAGGATGGGGAGGAGGACAACGACGAGGAGGAGGATGAAGATGAGGATGAGGAGGACGACGGCATAAGTTCGCGCAGTGCCAGTTGCGAGACGGTGTCCAGCTATCAGCAGGTGCTTAGCATTGCCAAGCTGCAGATGCAGCAGCGCCGGAAGCATCCGCGAAAGCCGCCCAAGATGATGCAGCGGCTGGTGCCCACGGATGCCCTGGTGCCCATCTAAAGAATTCAAGTATTCTCTAAGTAATTAAACCGGAACACAAGCGACAAACGAGTAAACAGTGACAAGTAGACTAGTTAGGATTCGAACTAAGCATAATTTATCCACCTACATATATAGAGACTACATGTACATGTCCATTGCTTCTTTTTATTATTAATTTTTGTTTTTGTTTAGTTTAGTGAATTGTTCTTAGCCACCATCGTCGTCCTGCGACACTTGTACATACATATTGGCGGATGGAAAGATGGAAAGGTGGAAAGAATCCATCAGAGTCGTATCTCAGCCCACCCGTGTGTTCTGCATAGAACAAATATCCTCATTTTCCACGACAAGACTTTATTTTGGAAAGCCCACTTTATGTTTAACGTTTTTAATTTGTTTTGTCCTTAGTTGCCCCCAATTATTGTATTTAGAAACTGGCCAAAACTTGTACTACTAAAATAGCAGAGGAAGAAGAACAACGCACACACTGAGCAGTTAAGGTTAAGAAATAGCAGTAGGTCGAAGTTGGAAGTTGGAAGAACACAAGACTTGAAGCATTTACCGCTACGAAAAAATACAAAAAGTTTGTAACTAAATTTTGTACTCAACTCGAACGAACGAATGAACAGCAATGCAAACAGTTTTAAGCCTAAGTTAGATTGAATATCCATTAATTTAGTGCAAATTGAATGCAACTTTCGCCCATTAATCAGCGTTTCTAGTTCGTTTTGCGACAATTACATAGAGAGAGCTTAATGCAATGTACATAGTATATAATAATATGAAGTAATCATAAGTTTCGCTCCTTAAACTTACATTTAAACTAAATTCATTTAAAACTCAAGTAAACTATGCTTAATAGAGTTATTGAAAGGAAAGATCAGCAATCAACACGTCAAAATAAAACAAACCACAAAATGTTACATACCTTATTTAAATTTCTTTATGATTTCACAGAGGACAAAACAGAAAACAGAGAGCGATTTGTTTTGTGTACATATCTGGCACATAATGGCAAGCCCCACACTCGAATGTAAGCAAAATTCGCCTTAAACAATAACCGTAGATTATGTTTTTCTATGCCCATGAATTTATACGTGTCTAAAGTAATACAAAGAGTACTCAACACTGCCAAACAAACAAATGTAATGGAACAACAACACGAATCCAGTTGTTAAGAACGACTGATTAATTTAGTATGCGAATACTGCTGATTATCTTATCGCTTATCGCCGATTCCATTTCCAACTTGAGTATTTTCCCTATGTTGCAACAATAATAACGCAACGCGGCAGGAGATGAATGTATACCTATGTCTAATATGTGTATCTGGATGTTGTCTTACGTAGAAGCGCCTAAGCGCCTCCCTGCCCCCTAATTAGTCATAGGTGATCAAGGAGAATCAAATATATAATCTAGAGAGGAGATTTGGGCAATCACAGCCTACAAACATATATAAATAATTTAAAGCAATACTTTTACGATAATCGCCGATCAAGCTCTTCTTCCATTCGGTCTTTCGTCTTTCGATGCCTTTCGCCCACAATGTTCTGCGCTTTGTACTGCCGCAAGTCTAAAGTAAAACGAAATAAGGATCAAACCAAATAATGGGAAGAAGTAAAGGAAAGTAAATTCAAATAAAATAAAACTACCTCAAATTTTTGCAAGCATAGAACAACACACTAAAGAATTTTTCGAGAAACGTTTTCTAAAGCGAACAGAGTATATACATATGTAGTGCAGCGTTATATTTTATCGGAGAGGTAACAAGAGGCGATCCGTAATTGTAGCGATCCGAAGCAGAGCCAAGTCGAGAAACAAGGGAAAGTACGATTATACACAAGAAGTACACACAAACAAACAAGGGGTTACCAGCTAGGCTAATTCCATATTTTGCTAATATTGCATACAATATTATACATATAAGAACTATGTTCACCTTCCCACATTTACCAATTTCCCAATTCATTTTCGGCTCCCGAACAGATCACCCAAAAGTATACATTTGCCTTCAGCCCCGAGAGCTCAGTCCTGAGTTTGTACATAGAGAGAGGAGTTTGTCTAGTATGAGATATATATTCGATATCATAACCATAATGTTAATATTACGACCGCTTTAATGAATTGCAGAGAGAAAACAATTAGGTACCCATAATCATGGCAATTGATGGCAATTAACAGCCGTACATGCATACATACACGTGTATACACAGCAGAAGTATTTCCAGTTTTGATTTCGGACTCAGTTCTGGCCAAATCCAAAGCGAATTGGATGGAAACACAACCCAACAACCCCAACACCAGCAATGTTGTTGTTTCGATTGTAACTAATATAATCAAAAGAAGTATATACACACATATATATATATATATATATATATATTATTGAAACTCTATATACACAACATAGTATGTACAAGTGGACTCAAAACAGATACTAAAACCGAAAAACATGTAACGCGCCGAGAAATGACAAAAAATATATATGGAAAACAAGTATTAAGCCAGTTTCGCCGTTTTATTTTGGTTCTAGTCAGGTGGCTCTTTTCCTTGAACCAATAATCTTCCTCCCATGGTTTCCTCTTGCCTTTAGATATGATGGTTTGATATAATCACTCGGGTAATGACGGCTGCAAATTCTAAACTGAAGCCAACATTTTCAACTACTAGATGCATTGAGACCTCATTAATATTCACAGTAAGTATTCGCTCTGTGCACATTGGTTTTAATGCTGACCTATTCGGAGGCCTTGAAGACTTAGCCGTTATCCTAAAGCTCACCTAACACCTTTCGCTTGTACACAGAGAGAAATTTGGCATCCGGAAATTGAGAATTCGCGTTTTCAAATACGTACTATTCTAAATTTGAGAACGGATTTAAAAAAAAAATTTGTTTACGTATTTTTTCCTTACTTAGAGACAAAAAAAAATCTAAATGAATGCAAAAGTCTCACACCAAAATTGAGATCAAATATTCTTGAATTGAAATGGTTTTATCTCTAAATTGAGTACGTCTGTACTCAAGTTTAAAGAGAAGAGGTGAGAGGGGCTTTCTGTTTTGTTCGGTTCTTCACCGCAAAATATTTATAATAACTGCTCAACTTATTTACCAATATCTTGCAGTTTGATCTGCAGTTTACTGATCAAAATAAGAATGAGTACCTGCTGTTACGCTGCTTGCACGCATGGCCGCAAAATCACCTTGCGGCACTCCACTGTTTGTTTTTGGCCCTGCGACAATGTTGCATACCCTGTATGCGCCGAGATGGGGCATACTGATGCGCGAATCGCGGATCGTGTTCGTTCTCATGTTGGTTTGGATTGGACGTGCCCGAGCTGCATCCTTGTCAAAACGAAAATAATAACTCACCTGGAGTTTCAGTCTTTTGCGACCGGTTTTAATGATTTACTAAACCGTTCCCAGACGACGGAATCTCAGTTTAAAACCTTGAAACTGCTAAGTGACTCACCAAACATAAAGAGGTGTATAAGAACTAATAACAATTTACAAGTTACAGACCCTGCAACCCCTATTTTGCTGGTTAGCCCGGGAAATGGAACCATCAACAACGCTTTCGCCGTAGCTGACGGCTCTGACGATGAAGGCGATGTATCTGGGCTCCTACAACCGCTGGCCCAAACTCGAGACTAACTGAGTCCAGCTTTTCTCCTAGTCTGGAACCAGTAAACGATAACCAACCATCAACGTCGCAAGCCGCTGCATCTAAAAACCCTTCGCTTGCATCCGCCCGATTTTACAGACGTACCTAATTCTGTTTACGCCAACCCCGTGTTACCTCCGACAGCCACGATCTTGGTACCATCATCTGGACCGTTGAATTCAAATTCAGCAATCTCTGCAGAGAGTGGAGTGGCACCAAGGAGACCGACACCTTTAGCTGTTGCCCGCAAAAAGTTAGTTTTTGTCTCCAGACTCAACTCAGATGCTTCTGAAAACGACGTTAAGATCCATTTGAGTAGCAAACTGAATGATTCTGGCATCGACTTTTCGGTCTCCATTGGAGACTCTCCAAGTTAAATTTTAAGCAAAGACGTGATATATCTTCGTTTAAGACTGTACTTTCTGAGGCTCTCCTTGATCAAAGAAAAACACCTCTTAAAGAGGTGAGATCAAAGTGACGATGGCACCTTCAACTCCAAAAGTTTCTGATCAAATTATGTGACAATTAATAGTAACGTTAACAGAAAAAGCGAACAGACAGACAAACAACAGGACAAACGTTCTCATTTCGGAAAGGCCGTTAAAATCTTGTTTATTGAATATCTTTTGAACGGAGTATCGGATCGGGATGATTGAGGTGTCATTCGACGCGTATTTGAAGCTAGATTACAACAACAGAAAAAATTTGTTGAGTTTTGCTCCACCGGCCCCAACGGCTCCAACAGCTCTAATATTCAAAATTTTCAGTTTCGCACATTCACTCCCATTTCTCCTGAACTAATCCGTTTTTGAAAAATCTTAGTATCCAGTTTCAAAGAGGTTAACAATACCTTTAGATCAAGATATAAATGTTTCCGGTCGGACTATCGTAGCAGATTTTCAATTCTACGGCTGTGTATAGTAGTCTCGGTGCTCATCGTCACTACGTGGACTGCCGTCCTCAGTGATTATATTTAATACGGAGCAACAATGATACAAAAGGGGCGGTGAAACCTAGTCGCTCTTCCTCTCTTACCCCTTCTCTCCTAACTTGAGTACAGACGTACTCAATGTAAAGATAAAACCACTTCAATTCAAGAATATTTGTTCTCAATTTTGGTGTGAGTACTTTTGTATTCATTTTGAATCTTTTTGTCTCTAGATTATTTATCTTTTGTTTCAACCAATTTTATTGATTTGCCTTTGTTTTTTTTTTTTGATATTTTTTATCCTTTTTTCTGGCCATTATCAGAAAATTTTTAGCAACTTTCGCTTCGGGAAATTGGATTTTGGAAAATTATTTTTTAAATGAAATAAATAACAAAAAGAAAAATAAACAACTAAAAGGGAAACAAAGGAAATTCATAGATATTTTATATTAAATATAATTATACCCGGTACCCATAGGGTACAAGGGTATGATAAGTTAGTGCCAACCGAGAATGTATGTAACAGGCAGAAGGAGAAATCTCCGACCCTATAAAGTATATATATTCTTGATCAGCGTCACCAGCCGAGTCGATTTAGCCATGTCGTCTGTCTGTCCATGTGAAACAACAGATCTCAGAGACTATAAGAGCTAGAGTTACAAAATTTGGTGACAACATTGGAATCTGTTGCACGCAGATCAAGTTTGTTTTAAAATTTGGCCACGCCCACTTGCGCCCTCATAAATCATAAAAAACGTTATTAAGCTGTACTCGTTATTTTCGGGTTAAAGTTAATAGATACAATAAATAAATAAAATAAAATGGACGTTTCCTGAAAATTTCAGTAAAATCGGATGATAAACATGGGAGATATTAGCAATAAGGTTAGAATTTTAACACACCGCCCTAAGGCACTGCTGTTGCAAGCTGTAGCCGACAGGTGGCGCATTCGAGCCTTGGCCGTGCGATATAATGGCGCCAATGTATGTATGTACAATGTAGTCGACTGTAGCTTTCTTACTTCTTTTATTATACCCTTGCAGAGGGTATTATAATTTTGACCAGATGTTTGCAACGCAGTGAAGGAGACATCTCCGACCCCATAAAGTATATCTATTCTTGATCAGCATCACCAGTCGAGTCGATCTAGCCATGACCGTCTGTCTGTCTGTCCGTCTGTCGGTTTCTACGCGAACTAGTCTCTCAGTTTTTGAGCTATCGGGCTGAAATTTATAGTCTTATTTCTTTAGCACGCAGTATATATGTCGGAACGACCGAAATCGGATACCTATATCCTATAGCTGCCATAGGAATGATTGCGAAATTAATGTAAAAAAAATTTTAACTTCTCTGTTTTTCAACGTATTTCTATAAATTTTGAGATATAGCAGTTTTTTATGCTTCTAGAATTACGGTTTTAATTTCATTAAGATCGGACAACTATATCATATAGCTGTCATAGAAGCGATCGGTTGATTTATATGAAAATGTATAATTCTACATGTAAATGTAAAGTTTCCAAAATTATATATTTTTTTCAACATTACTAAAATGGTTCGATTTTCAATGATCCAATTGCAGACTGCACGGGTATACCAACTTCGGTTTACCGAAGTTAGCTTCCTTTCTCGTATTTAAATTAAATTATATTTAATACATCGTCCAAATGTTCTCCTTCATCGGGCGGAAAATAATCACCTTGGACTAGTGTGGCTAAGCAGCTGCTTGGTAGCTGGTAATCAAAACAGCATT
Source organism: Drosophila asahinai (assembly GCA_008042795.1). Classification (NCBI taxonomy): domain Eukaryota; kingdom Metazoa; phylum Arthropoda; class Insecta; order Diptera; family Drosophilidae; genus Drosophila; species Drosophila asahinai. The sequence continues at coordinate 19,130 of VNJZ01000934.1, read as the reverse complement.
TATTTATTGTATTAAAATAACTTTTAATGCTTCAACGCTTAATCTATTTCGAATTTTCTTTTTAACCAAATGTACTTTGCTGAAAACTCGACCTTTTGTTTTGGTATCTTTAATTTACATTGATATGTGCGCATGAAAACCAAGATAAAGATTGCACAAGAGGCACAGAGGAGATGATCCCGAAGAGCAAGAAGAAGGAAATTCCCAAGGGCGGAGGAAGGTCAGAGACAGGAGGAGAGAGGATAAACTCAAAAAATCCAAGGGGAGCCGGTGAGCTGTGAAAGAAAAGGAAGGGAGTTCGAAAACACAGCCCGAGTCGTGCGGTCGCCAAAAATAAATCGTGCGGAGATCCCATCAAGCCGAACCGCGATTTTCCCCGGAGGAAAAATTCTGGAGTGCGGCGAGGGAGACGTCGAGGCGGAGTTTTAAGTATAACGCGAGCGTTATTACTCCCCAACACCGAGTTTCCCCAGGTTTTCATAACAAACAACGAGTCAAAACACAAAGAAAGGCCGAAAAAAGGATTAGATACAATATAATAAATAATTGTTAAATTTCAAATCTTCGTAAAAGTGTCTTTATTAGTGTCGAGCTCGATGTGTAGGGAATTAGGAAAAGTTTTGTTTTTGTTCTCAAAAGTTTTGTTTTGTTCTAAAATCGTCGTTCCGACCAGAAGGAAAATGAGAGCTAAGTGGCGTAAGAAGCGTAGGTTGAAGCGTATATATACTGTGGGCAAAAAGTAGGGTGAATTTTAAATTTTAAATTTGCGGGCTTAAGATGGCGGACTAGTTTTTTTTTTTTTTGAGTTGGCAGGACTGTTGATGACATCTGGCGGTAATTTCATGTCAATGTCAGTATCAGTACTATATTTACGCTTGTGTTTACCAAACGATCAAGAGTGCATTTGTCGATTTTTACAATGTCTGATTTAATTGAGCAGAGAAGTGCCATCAAATTTTGTTTGCTGAATGAAATTTCGGCTGCGGAAACGTTGAGGCTGTTGCGGAAGTCCTTTGGTGATTCTACCTTGTCTCAGAAAAATGTTTATAAGTGGTACAAAGACTTCAAGAGGGTCGGGAACGTGTTGATGAGAGCACGTCAAAGTCGTTCAAAAATCAAGGTTATGATGAAAGTTTTTTTCGATTTTCGTGGTGTGGTGCTCTATGAATTCCTTCCACCTGGACTGTTAATAAGGAATATTATTTGAGCGTTATGCGTCGTTTGCGTGAAGCAATTCGTCGAAAAATACCAGAATTATGGGCCAACAACTCTTGGTTTTTGCACACGATAATGCACCGTCGCACACTGCACTCGTTCCTCGTGACCATTTCGCCAAGAATTTGACGCATATCGTTCCGCAACCACCGCATTCTCTTGATTTGGCTCCATGTGACTTCTGGCTATTCCCAAAACTCAAGAGACCACTCCTTGGAACGCGATTCGAGTTGATTGAAGAGATAAAAGAAATGTTGGCACAAGTGTATTTTATCGGGAGGGGATTACTTTACAAACAAATTCACCTTACTTTTCGCCCACAGTAGTAGTCCTCTGACTTTTATACAATTAAAAACGTAGTTCTAAAATCAGAGGAACTTCACTTCATATGCTCACTTTTCTTCGAGTGCATTGACGGACATTGAAAAATGCAACGGAAATGCGAAATGCGCGACGGGGGCGTGGCACGATGGGTTGCGGAGGGACGGGCGGTGGCAGGCGAGGGGCTGGAGGCGGCACCCAAAAACATCGGCAAACAGCAACAACCACTGCAGTTCGAAGACCCGTGTGGCAACCAGTTGATTGGGGAGGCCAAGAGGGGCACGAGGCCAGTACGTACTCGTACCGCAAGAGGTGGGTAGGTGCCCTGCAGCTTTGGTTGTTTGACTGACTGACTCGATGGTTACAGGGGTGCGGGGTGGGGTGAGCCGGCCTGTGGTTATCCGCGGGCAGCAGGTGAGCCTACCCCTCGCATCCAGCCTTTCGCTTTTATCTCCATGATAAAGCGCGACTTGCAACGCGCTGCGTGGTGGAAGCCCCAATGCCCTGCCCCCTTGCCGCGGAGTTATGAGAGCACGCTTCATAATCGTGAAGAACCGGAATCGGTAATGGGCACAGGGGGAATGGGGGAATGGGGTAATGGGAATAGGGTGCACCCCCTGCACAAAGAGTGCGCTACACCTGAAATGAGTGGGCATGCTGGATTTGATTGCTCCACCGGCAATGGGTTGTTCTTTCGGGTTGGCGGTTGATTACGGGGAGTGGTGCCGGTGGCGATTAAGTCATTACTTTGTGTATTGTTTGTGTATTGTAATAGGTTTGATTAGTGCGGGGTAGGATTAAAGGCTCTCCCTAATAATCCACATCAATATTTTCATGCAACAATCAATAAAATCGCTAAGAGTGTTACTCGTAGATGTATTAAAATAAAGAGAATTCTGAAACAATTGGAATGGACGTTTAGAAGAAAATTGAAGCTTTTAACTTTATTATGAGTTTGACTATTCCGCAGATAGTTCCTAGCAAATATTCCATTATGGTAAACATTTTTTCATCCAATTATCTTTCCATATGACAGCTAAGGGATATAATAGTCAGATAGGAACTTTATCAGCGTACCAATAACCAAAAAAAGAAATAGATCAAGAAACTTTCAGGTCTAATATTATTTGCACAGAACTGTTCTCTTCCATACATTGCAAACAACAGTTCATTATTGGATATAACTAAACACTGATAAGTCACATTTTTCCTCATCGTTCCTTAGCATTTTCTGTTCGCAGCTGTTTCAAATATGGGCTTTCCAAATTATAAAAAAAGAATTTTTCTCTTAAAATTTTTAGAAATTTAAGTGAAAACCTTTAAAGTCAATGATCACATGCTCGAATCCTCCGATCATTTGCCTTGTTTATTTTTAATGGAGATTTTTTATCGGAGTACAGGACAGGGATTAATTCCTGGGGATAGAATTTTCAGCTTGGAAGATGTTTTGATAACTAGACATGATACGTAAGCAATCGGTAGGAAAACGGCTCTGCAGAACTGAATGGTATATCAAGTATTATTAAAGACCACTCCGACCCATTAGATGATATCTTTGGCATTCTAATACATTCCATTGTGTGGCTATCCATTTGATTCCTTCCGGTTCTACACTCCGATCCTTTCCGACTTAATTTAATACCAATCGCTCGTTTACCTCTTTCCCATTCGATCAACCGATTGGAATAAAAAAGGGCACTCGTAGTTCGGGTTGACTGGTGCCGCCATCTCTCGTGCATCTTTGTGGCCTGTCCCATGGGCACCCCCCTCCCCGTGTGCCCCTTATTATCTCCCCCCGGCGCATCGGCATTGACTGCTCCTCCGGGCCCCCTTCGCATCAACTCGTTTAATTGAATTGTTGCTGTTGTTGTAATTGCTTTGCTACCGTTTTTAAAATCAGCCAGCATTCCCGGGCAACGCATGTGCAGTCCTGCCCCTGCCCCCGCCCTTCCCTGCAGCAGGGCACTTGGCTTCATTTAATGCGCTCGCCGTCTGCCGCTGCTGCTGCCTCCTTGCCAATTTTTCGAATTTTAAACTGGTTTTTTCTCCCGCTTTTCTGTTTTACACATAACTCGTCGCTTATTTTTGCTGTCGGTGCGTATTAATTTCAATACACCTAACCGATACCCCGCCCCGCGTCTCTGAAATCCCATTTTTGGGCAGCTGGCGCGCGTGCGCTCGCATGCGTAATGAGGCAAGGGTTACGCATACGCCGGGTAGTGCACAGCGGACATTGAACAGAGAAGAGCGGACAGCGGACAGTGGACAAGACAGACGATGATGGGATGGCACTCGCTACCGCACTCGTGTCGCTTGCACCTGTCGATCGATCGAACGGGCGTCATGTGCCGCACGTCGCTTGTAAATAATTCATGTTGACAACTATTTTAGCCGGTCGCAGCTCTAGTTGGTCGCGGCTGACAAGCGACGGCAGCGACTGCGATTGACGGTGTATTAAATTATGATTGACACATTGACTGGCTGCCTGCCAGACCGAATGACTAACTAACCGGAGCTAACAGATGGAGTAAGCAGGGCGGATCTCTTATCATTCTAATTCGACACGCTCCTCTTTAGTTTCAAAGCTAGGTATTTTAGAGCTTAGTGCCGAAAACAAAACTAGTTGAATTATTCGTAATTTATTTTTGCTAACGTTACTATTAATCGTCACAAAATTTGATATCAGAAACTTTTGAAGTTGAAGTTGCCATCGTCACTTTTATCTCACCTTTCTAAGAGGTGTTTTTGATTTTAAAATGACATATGTATCTATGTAGGTCTCCCATTGTAAGTGTTAATTAGTATAGCTCAATACCGTGTCCAGAGGTCGTTCCTAAATGACTTAGCTATTATTAATGAATTATAACACAAAATGTTACATTTCCTTTGATGGTTTTAAATTTTATTGCATTGTGCACGTCTCTATATGACTCTACATGATTTTGTACATAAATGTATGTATAGTGCATGTAAAATGTTAGGTATATGGGATATTTGCTACTAATTTTAATGAGTAATATCTCGAGAAAACGAATTTTCTCAGATATGCGTTATGTACCAAAAGTTGAGCAATCTCAAGGGCTATATGGCCTTGAGTGACTATCAAAATCGTTAGAGCCATTTTTAAGAAAACTTCAAAAACTAAAAAAAAAAAATTAATTTTAATTATAAAATTATAAATATTATATTTAGATAAATTATGTCCAGGCAAAGCTATTATCATTTAAAAATACCTTTCTAACGACATATAGCACGTGGTTGTAGCTTTAGTCGTTTAGAAGTTATGGGCGCGGGAAATCTAGCTTTTTTAGCTGTTTTTCCGCCAAACTAGCGGGAAACCCAAAAAGTCGTAGTACAAACAATTTTCAGCTCGAGCTGTTTAATAAAATAAAAGTAGTTCCAGGACTCTAAAACAAAAAAACACAAACAGACAAACAACAGGACAAACGTTTTCATTTCGGAAAGGCCGTATTAATCTTGTTTATTGAATATCTTTTGAACGGAGTATCAGATCGGAATGATCGAGGTGTCATTCGACGCATTTTTAAAGCTAGATCACAACAGCATTCAAATTTTCAAAATTTTCAATTTCGCACGTTTACTCCCATTTCTCTTTAACTAATCCGTTTTTAAATAATCTTAGTATGCAGTTTTAAATAGGCTTACAATACCTTTCGATCAAGATGTAAATGGTTCTGATCGGACTATCGTAGCATATTTTTAATTCTACGTCTCTATATAGTAGTCTCCTTGCGCACCACAGTCTCGGTGCTCATCGTCACTACGTGGACTGCCGTCCACAGTGATTTATATTGTTTAGTATCGTATTGTATTTTTTCAGGTATTAGTAATTATTAATATTTTAGAATTTAGAAAAAGTATTTTACGGATTGAAGGTCTTAAGTTTATTTTTAGTTATATTAAATGTACCCTTCCATTTGAACCAACTTTACGGATCTCTACCTTACGGATTCCCACCTCACTCTCTCTCAATGTCCACTCTCACTCATCTGTATATATGTACATATATCCGTGTATATGTTATACATTATTTAATCTTTATCAGACATCGCGGGTGTTATTGACCTCTTCACGAAGGGGAGGTTCATGTAGCTTACACGTTCAGTCCCAGCGGCTGGCTTTAAATGGTTTGTGTAACAAAATTGATCCCATACAGGGATAATAATGACATCCGTATGTTCACACTTAGTTATTCCTAGGGATGTACCGACCAAGTGGATGGCTGGGCGAAAACCCTTACCTGCAATGAAATCAAAAGTGAAAAGAAAACATGTTAATTAAAAACTTTGCGTTGGAGCGGATTAAGTGCTTGGATGGGGAAAGTAATGCTCGAACAATTAACAATTAGCAAGTTTATTGCCAAACTGCACAAATCATGTCTGGACCAAAAAAGAAGCCGCTCCAATGAAGCGTAAGGCTAAAAAGATTTTAGGGGATGAAAACACTTAACTGGCAGGGCTGGGGACAGGCATAGGGCATAGAATCCTTCCACATTTCCACTCGGTTGCATGCCGCCCTGGATCTCTGCCTCCCCAACAACATGACCAGCAGGGACGCCAAAACAAACAACCAGCCAGAAAACAGGGCAAGAAAAAAGCAAAACAAATGCAAAAGTTTTCTAATTAAAATCGCGTAAGTTTTGTGCCAGCCTCGTTAAATTTCCCCCAACCCAAACTATCCTGCATGAGAGCTGCTTTTCCACAGCCAGGACTTTCCCTGCCATCTTCATCTTCATTTCATGTTCGTCGTAATTGTTTGCTAATGTCTGGCAAATGAGCGGCAGTAAAAGAGAAGAAACCCTCTGAATGGACAAGAAGTTGCAACTACTTTTTCCGCGGTGTCGCCAGAACACAAGGTAAACTACGTATGTGCAAAAAGCTCAGAAAAACTGCAAAGCGAATGGGGGAAAATTAAATTAAGAGCTTGACACGCAAAGAGGAAATCACGCGTGACACGACCACCAAGGCCGAAGAGGCAACAGGCGTCAGCCAGCCCCGCTCTGGGGTCCTGGCTCACTTTATCGTTATTATTATATTCCATATTTATAGTTGTATTTACAGTTGCAGCCGAGGGGGTGGCGACGGAGCCAGCGATAATGATGATGATGTCGGTAATGAACGAGCCAAGTCGGGCCAAGGACTCCGTGCTCGGGAGCAGTCGTTGCCGGCGTCTAGACTCACAAAACAAACATAAAACGAAGCCAAACGGCGCACGAGGCGGAAGCAGACCCACACACACATATCCACTCCGCCCTGGAATAAACTTAACGCCTCTTTAAACTTATGAAACATTGTATCCTGCGACCTTCTCCCCCGGGTGGCGCCCTGTCGCTTTTGTGTGGTGCTAAAGTTTTAAATTCTATTTTCGAAATGAATATTTGATTGTGTGCTTTCCCTTATTTCGGTGGACTGAACTGCAGGCAGGGTTGCCACGCTGCCTCAAAGTTAATATCATCTGGCAGCGCCATTTTGTTGGTAAAAAGCAAGCCGCGGAGAATGGAGGAATCGTGCAAGAAAAGGAGAAAGGCAGGCGTGATGGAAACTACCTTATCAGCAGCAGCCGAAAGGATATGAGGGGGAAAAACCATCAGGGAATGTCGTGGGGCCCTCAAGGATTCGACTTGGAAAACACCCTAATAGTATCTCATCACAATCATGTACAGATAATTTTTAAAAAAGATTAGTTCGGTTCCTACCAAAGTATGTGAGATAAAATTAACTGAAAACCAATAAGCCATTGAAGTAAACAAAAATTTAAGAAGAGTAGCCATCAGCTTGTATAAATTCTAGAATCAACCCTTAACTACAATTATTATAATTGGTGTTGACTTTATTTTTTGCACAAATAATAGTATTCTTAGGTTTATTTCAAAGCAGTACGTTCGGCATTCCCTGGGCAAACTTGAACTTCTGGGTATTATGAGCAGAACGGAATAAAAAATCAGCAAAAAAGTGAGCACGAAACCGGAAGGAAGGAAGACACACACACACATACAGGCAGTCGGAGGGCGAGAAGGATACCCACGCACACACCGACAACGAAAATACACACACAGAGACTCCAGGACAGTAAAGTGCCAAGCGACTTTTACAAGGGTCGACAAATATGAGGCAAGCTCCCGTGGCAGCAAACGAACCCCAGTCGAGGCCCGACCGGGAGTTGCGGCGGGGGTGGTAACGAGAAAAGGCAACACATTGAGCGCTTTAATGTGCCCCTCCCTGCACCCTGCACCCTGCACCCTGCACCCTGCTGCTGCTGTCGTTCGCCGAGCGACGCCCTTTAAGGCCGTCTGCCTGTCTGGTCTCGGGGTCGCAGCGCAGGGCGGGCAGCACCCCTCGGGCCACCGCTGTGTTGGCTTAAATATTTTATGGGGTGTCAGCATTGTCGATGTCGGCGCGATTGTCTTTGCCGCCCTCCTGCGAAATCCACCTCATTCACGTGAAGCGTTCGTTCCTCTTCTTTATCGGGTGCGTGGCTTGTCTTTTGTGTTCGGGGCTAAAGTAATTTCAAATTGATAAGCATCGCAGTCGAGGTGGCTCCAGTTTCGGGGTGGAGTGAGACAGAGGTACATTAAACTGATTTGTTCCGTGAGGAAATCGAAGCAGCCTCGCATCTCAAAGTCAATTGAAATTGGGTAACAGATTTTCGCAGAGCTCGGAGGAAGGGAAGACTGCATGAAAGAGGAATGGGAGCTGTAATTCCTTGCAGCATGCGTATTTCTGCCGCTGAAACTTTTGCCAGCCACTTGAACGCAATAGGAGCTGCTGGCCATCAGCAGCAGAGGGAAGAACTCAGAATGCAGAATGCAGAATGCTGAAATTTGCATAAGTTTATTAAGAGTCCAGACCTGGAGCCTGAGCCACTCGAGTGCGCAGGCAGCTGGCTGGAAACAGGGAGACAAACAGACAGAGGTAACGACTGCCAGACGGACTTCAAGTAGCCAGCCATCAGCAAGACAAGAGCTCCAGCAACAGCAGCTACACAGCAAGAAAATTCGGACTATTTGCCATACTTCCGGGATACGAATGTGTTTATACCCGGTACCCATAGGGTACAAGGATATTATAACTTAATGCCAACCGAGAATGTATGTAACAGGCAGAAAGAGAAGTCTCCTACCCTATAAAGTATATAAATTATTAATCAGCGTCATTAGCCGAGTCGATCTAGCCATGTCCGTCTGTCCAACAGATCTCAGAGACTATAAAGGCTAGAGCTACCAAATTTGGTGACAACATTGGAATCTGTTGCACGCAAATCAAGTTTATTTTTAAATTTGGCCACGCCCACTTCCGCCCCCGAAAATCATAAAAAGCAGTATATGAGCTATAGTCGTAATTTTCGGCTTAAAGTAAATCTATAAAATAAATAAGTAGGCTTTCGCGGACGTATTCTTAAAACTTGAGTAAAATCGGATGATAAACATAGAAGTTATTAAACAATAAAGTTTCAGTGTATCAAGAAGCATACAGAGAGAGAAAGAGAGATGATGAGAACACACGTGCGTGTTTCCTAGCAACATTTGTTGGGTGTTGTGCAACATGTTCCTAGCAACATTTGTTTATTTTGAGTGTTGCTCAGCATGTTTCTAGCAACATTTGTTCTCATTTGTCAACAATTTCTTTTTTCCATGTTCATGTGCTATTTAATTTCATCCACATTGGTTTGGCTACCAGGTATCTCACAGTCGGTCACACTCGACTGTAGCTTTCACACTTGTTTTTAGTTGAATCCCTAGCAATTCATAGTAGTTTGCTTATTTGCTTGTAGGAAGTATTACAAGAATATCTCAAATGTACTTTAAAATCATAATATTTACACTAATATATCAAGAATACATATGCAATAGGTAAAGCATATTAAATATTCCTCCCAGTGTACAACCACAACGACGACAGCCACTCAGGCAGCTGTTTTCGGTTGAGCCTTCGTCAGCGCCTTCAACTGCAGCTGGTGGGGCGGGCAACGCTGCGTATGCGTATTATCAGGAGTCGACAATAAATTATGTGTCAATTACAAGAGTCAATTGCATTAATCATCGCAGCGACTTGGCTCAAAGATAAAAAGGCGCCTGCCATCTGTTTCGCTTGTCAAGAACGAGGGCGTGGTAGCTCGGCCCGCAGCTGCAGTGCAGAAATTAGAAGGAAAACCCGTTCGCCGGCTACTTCTTTCTCCAGATATATGCGTAGATTGTCATAAATTTAACGCAGTCGACATGGAGTTGCAAACTTTTTGGCAGCAGACACTCGCAAGAGCCAGAGCCTGAGCTCCAGCCAGCCCCTTTCCCGCCAAGTGTCATGTAAATGTGCAACAGCCAGGAGACGTTTGCTGTCGACATCAAGTTGGGGGGAAAAGGGGAGAACCCAGAACCCGACCAGGCCCGCAAAGCCGCCAACTGCTTTTAAATGTCATTAATTATGTCAAAATAAGATTTAAATGCTTTTTGTCTGTGCAAACATTTAGTTACGGGTGGAGGGGGAGCACTCCGCCCGCAACCAACAACCCCTAGACAAAGGTTCCTGCGTCCTTCCTGGAGAGGGGCGAAGTTTTTAGTCTCACTAAGCTGGCGCTGCATAAATATCATTTGTTTAGTAAAACAGGAGAGGACCTTCGGAATCTTTGGGGGTTTTGCCATTGGCCTCAAGCTGCGGTCCGAATGGGGCGTATTCTTGCAGGGGTTTGGGGCTGTACCAGCCAGCTGTGCAAACATAAACTTTCATTAATTATGCGCATTCGTCGGCGGACTGTCCTGGAATAATGAGCAGAAATCGGCTTAGGCTGCTCTTTGTTGAACTTGGCTAATAGAATTTTGAATAAGTTATCAGGTGGCGATAACAAAGGGCAGCAATTGTTTCTGCTGCGTCAACAAATCGCCGATTCATGTCTCAAAACGCCCGGCAGGAGTGGGCTGTATCCTGGCGATGCACACTGTGTTTATCCTTGTTGCTGCAGAAAGCACAATTCAATTGCGGCTGCTATTGTAATGTAAGCCACTTCTGCTGCTGTCAGTCACCCCTCCTGCCCCATATCCACTTCACCCCACTCGAGTCGAGTCGAGCCGAGCCACTCAATGCAACATGGCCAATTAATTACGCAACAGCACGGCCCAATGCAGCAACCGCCCCCAGAACCTAACCCCGGATAACTGGCCACAGTGACCACAACATTTAAGTGTCTAACCCGCACTCAAGCCCACACCCCCCTCTGCTGCAGCAGCAGATAAAGGCGCCGGGCCTCACCTGGCCAACGCCGCGTATACGTTATCCGCCTGCTGTGCGAGCACAGCCGAAGTTGCCTCCGTGTCTCTTTTTTAATTTGCATAAATTAAGCAGCGCTGGTCTGGAGGTATTTTCATTGAAAAGCGCGCTTCATTAAAATTAAATTTAAAAGCATACAAAAATGCGATTCATTTGGTGGAAGCTCCCTCCTCCTACGCAGTCCATGCAAAAGCATCCCCCGTTGGATGTTGAAGAATTTCAATGAATTTCCCGACCCGGCGAGTGCAGTTTGCATTTTAATTCTCTCGAACGCCGGCCAACATTCAGCATTCAACATCCAATATCCAACTTCCGGAGACCGGGCTAATCAGGGTCCGCCGATGCTTCCGGCCGGGGACAATGCACGATTTATGTCGTCATCATAGCGAAGCGTCATCAAATCCGGCAGAAGCTGACTGTGAAGAGCTAAAGTTCCCGAACTAAGAATGGTGAGATCATTCGACAAAAGCCTGAAACCTTTGCGAGTCTCGATTTAAAGTTCGATAGAACAATCGGTGAAAAATAGCTCTCCAAGAATCACTTGAGAGTGAGGCACTCGCTTGGCTATTCCCCAGCAACGTACGCACTCTAATTTCTGAATAATGAGCCCGGAATATAATTAAAATCTTATTTTAACCGACTTAAGAAGTCTGTCACAGAACTTATTACCTTTTTGAAAACTCATTTTGAAGTGAAGAGCTTTCAATTAATGTGTCCCGGGTTTCGTTTGAGTCATTTGCGAAACGTGGCAACTTCGCAGCTTATTTAAACCAATCCTTTAACAACTTTTGCCAGCTTCTTGGCAATCTCCTGTTGTCCTGACTCGAGTCTCTTAATTTGGCGTTGCACTTTTTCGCTTGGAGTTGAGCCAACAACTCCCGTCATCTGCCTCCCTCTGGCGCTGGACTCCCGTTCTGTTTTTCGTCTAATTGGCCGCTTTTGGCTCATTTATCTTGCTCGAACTCGGACTCGCTGCCGCTCCCTGGCCCTCTGCACTTGTCCACTTTTAATTTGGGTGAAATTTTCCTTATTTATAAGGTTTTTCACTTCATTGCACTCGGTCGTCGGCCAAGTAGCACCAGACACTAGAGCTTTCGAGGCTTTGTCCACTGCCGTCGCCTTCGCCTCTGGCTTCGACTGTGGTATCATGTCACTAAATCAGCACAAATTGCTCAACTGATTTATAAATTTTTTGGCCAAGTGCCAGCGATATAATCTCATTGCCTTGTAGTTCTGCCATCAGCTCCCCAGCACACCAGCTCACTCCCCCGCCACCATTTACATCATCGGCGATGTTGTGTCGCTTTGTCTCTGGCTATTCTGGCTTTATAAATGCTACCAAATATGTCAACGGGCTGCTCTGAAGTGTTTCTCGCCTTTTGCTTTCCGTGAGTTCTGTGCTGTTTGGCAGGATCTCGGTTTCGGTTTTGGTTTTGGGGTCATATGGTCAAGCTGAAAATAGATTTTCCGTTTCGAGACTTGGCCTAGGAAGTTGGCCAGTTATGGGGTCGATAAAAGTAGCCAACATAAGTATTGTCACCATCTAAATCCCTTTGCTAGCTGTTATTTCAAATGCCTTACTAATCCCCTGCCACCTCGAACAGAACCGCTTTTTGTAACAATTCGTTCTAGCTTCAACTTTTAAATGTACTTTCCAAAAATTCACAGCGCGACCTTCAGCCAAAACCGGCAGGCCAACAGTATCCGACCAACTGGCTAGAAACCAGACAAGAGCCACTGCAAAACTGCATGGGAAAGATACTAAATATATGCACAGATAGAAGTTCGTGTTATTGTGTGCACACAAAATCAACTGAATACGGCAGACAAAGTTAAGAGTCAACGGCGAGGGATACTGGTAAATGGAGTCAACCAACAGATGTTGGAGCCGTGGGTTCGACTCAGCCATGCCATGTATCCTAAAAATGTGTATGCATTTTTTTTTGATTAACTCGTGGGGTATATATTCTATTTACATCAGAAACTCTTCCCGTTTCAAACTACATTTAGTGGTTAAAATGGTTCAGCTGAATCTTCATGTCAAAGTAAGCGTTATGGTACTGTAAAATATATTCGCATCTAAGTCCATACAGCTCCCTTTTAACAAGCATACCCTGCTAAAGGCTCTCAACAAAAACAGCGAAAATTCCCACTGCCAGAGCCCCTTCCCCACATCGCTTAGTTGATAGTTTTGACCATTTTGTGCGTTATTTTCAAATAAATTTCGTCGGCTAAAAACTTTTTAATTTGCCCGAAGCAGCAGCTGCACAAGCTTTGCATGTTTATGGTAATTGCATTTACAAGTGGGCTACGGAGACGGCGACAGCGGAAGGAGGGAGAGATCAAGCTCAAACTGTTCATGCGGCTGCATTGAGGGGTGGCGGCACACACTCGAATTGAGATCCAAATGCAGACATGCGGGCTCATCATTTAATTGAACTGAGGGCCAATTGAATAAAAAGCGGATCGCGAAATAGAAGACATGCCGGATTATGGACCACAAGTAAAGGCAAACCACGGATAGCTGCTCAAACTTGATATTTAATTAATGGAGTTCCATCTAAATAAATTCAAGTGCCAGTGCGAAAATATGAGAATTAGTTGAGTGATTGATTTTCACTAGGGCTTCGAAGGTGTCTAAAAGTGTTCCGAAAAATGTTTGAGGTACAACACTTAAATCATAAAAAGGTAAACCCCCTTGCCTTTACCGTTGGTTCTATTGGCCGAAAAATTAATATTTTCTGATATTTTCCAAGTTATCTTGATGCAGCAGACGCCAACCGAATTCGCGGCAGAACATGGTGAAAAGGAAGATCTTTTCATTCCTTGGTGGGACTTTCTTAAACTTTTTATTAATGCCCAATATAACCTTGACTTTCCATCCACTCACCAGAAGCCAATTCTGTGCTACTCATAAATTAATTCCAAATGATATCCCAGAAATATTACTAAAGTATCAATATACATATACATAAAAAGAGCTTTACAAATTACTCAATTTGATCGATCCCGAATCGGCACACCCGATGCCATTGATATAAACATTGGATAAAATTTAAAATTCTTTCTGAAAGGTATATTTATATATTTATTTATATTTAAAAGCGGGCGAAGCCTTTGAGAGCTTTTATTTCAGCATAGCATTCCAGCAACTTTCTAGGAGATTCTACAGCCTTAATAAATCCTTAATAAATCTCTAGTAAAATTTCCATAATTCTTAATTCTTACACTCGAGTGGCCTTTGGATGAGGCAGACTTCCGGGGCATCTCTGTAGGCTTTAGTTTGACTATTGTAGAATATATATATATGCGTTTCCCTCATTTGGTTTGCTGTTTATTTTTTGCCGCCGTTCCACACAATTGACGGGGCGAGGGGTGCGTTGGAGCAAGGAACCCCCGGGTGGATTCTCTGGACCCCGCATTTTTCTGCATGAGCAGCGCAGGAGCGCGCAGCGTATTCAAAGGAGCGTGCAGCGTTTTCAGCCGCCTGTTGAGGTGCCCTTCGGGAAATTGGCGGGTTTTTCCCAAAGGCAGGGGTGCAGAGAGCCTGTCACCGGAAAGCAATCAGCAAAATAATCGAGTGAGCCCAGAGCTCTGTGTGTGTGTGTGAATGGGATTGGCCCGCGGGGCTGTGATTCTGACATGTGTGCGGCACAGTGAGTGCTTAAAGTCAGTCAACGGCACGGCGGAGAAAGTCGCACACTTGTCGCGATATGTTCGATGCTGGAGCGGAATTTAAAATTCGCTAAATTGAAATATCGAGTGCTGCGTCATTGAAGGAACACCGGCGGGGGATGGACTCAGGCAAATTGAGAGGACCCCCAGCCGTACCTCAGTTTGGAATTTGGCGGGGCTTAATTAGTAACGAATGACTGATTATGCCGATTTCAATTGCCAATATATACACAGAATTTGCAACAAGGCTTACCAATTTGTGTTTTATAGAGTGCCGCCAAGTTTGACTTTGATTGATGGATCTTCCTGGTATGGCTGCGTGATGACACCCATATACACATGCTTGTATATGGCCTCATCACGCTGCACTCCCTCGGGAATCCGCTGACGCCGCTTATTAACTGCCACACGCTTAACCCCCAGTTGCCCGCGTGGACCGGTGCTTACTTATTCGAAAATCGCTTCTTACACTTTAATTGCCAACAGTGCGGAAATTTCCCCCTCGCTCCCATTGGGTCTCTTTATTTTTCGCTTGATGATCCCCTGTGCCATTTTTTCCATTCGCCAACATGAAATGCAATACAATGGGCATTAAGTAATTGTTGCTGTTGTTACTGTTGTTGTTGCTACTGCTACTGCAGCTTGTTGACAAATCCGCACATTTTTCATAAGCTCGGCAAAGTACTTGCTCTTATGCACACAGCACTCACACAAATGGGCCTGCCGTGCCTACTTGTTCTTGGTCTTCGCATACCCTGTGGGACAATGAGGGGTTAAGGGTACATGGGCTTCGAAAGGCATTTGAAACAGGAATAAAACATACTTGGACCTGGCTAGTTGCCGACTAAGGTAGCAATGTGGAAATAAATAAAAAGATTTAAAATTAAATTTGGAAACAGTTGGAATAATTAAGTAAACGGAAGCCCTTTTAATAAGAACGTATTGCACTATATATAATACCAAAAACGCATACGTTTTTGAGACAATTAACTGGCCATAACAAGTTATGCAAGTCTTAAATAAATAGTAATAATAGATTACTGCCTTGCTTATATTTTTTATTAATTTTCACAATTTCCTCAACTGATCTCTGAACAATTTTTGACTGAACCATAGCAAAGGCATTATAATCATCATGATAAGTAAAGCATTACGACTTTTGTGCTCTGAAATCTGGCCTAGAGCCAGGGCTGGCTTCAGGCTCTCTTTAAAAGTCAGAGAGAGAGAAAGCCGCTCTCTTGTTGTCAATTTATGTCGTTCTAGAATCTAGATCTGTACGCCTGCATACGCTCTTGCTTGATCTGTGCATACTGACACATAGAAGTGCAGGTTATTTCTAGATTTTACAATCTCAGCCTTGAGAGAGCGATTGTTGTCGCCAGCAGAAAAATTGCTTGCATAGTGCAACTCAAATGTATGACCGTTCTGCATCTTAGTGATTATATTGGTCTTTGACCATGGGCCTTATGAATCGTATAAAGGGTATTCCACAGCCAACCCCTGTTGCTTAAGCCCTCAAAGTTGGTGTTCGTTCGCATTTGCCAGACGATTTTCAATTTCGTTTTGACTGTCGTGCAGTTTTTTGCGCCGATTATGACGCGGACTTGGACGACATGGCGACGCTTCAATTGGAGTGGAGTGGTATGGAGTGCCTTCCATTCCCACTGCTATTCCCGTTCCCATTCCCATTCTCAGTCCCAGTCCCACTGACACTACCACTCCCATTGCCATTTATGAGGGCACATTATGCCATTTATCGCAGCTTAAATGCCGCTCATAAACCGAATGCAGGCCACCCCCCTCGTCACCGGATTATTGGCTTCTTGCTCGTAGGGACAGAACTTCACAAGCACCGTGGGCTAGTGGAACTTCAGCTGGGACTGGATCTGGGTCTGGCCCTGCTGGGGGTCCGCGCTAATAATAGTGCTCGGTTTATCATTGCAATCAATTAATTGAAATTATTTATTTGCCGGGCATTCTTATTTTTGGCTGGCATTAATTGTGATTTGTGAATTTTTCGTTTGTCCCGATCGCCAATTGTGGCTGGAATCGAATGCGAATCATAATTGCTTCCTTGGCCGGGGCAAATAGAGAATGAATAATTGTGCAGTCACCTTGACTTTTGCATCTAAGCGTATACTTAATAATTAGATAATGACGGCACGAACCGCCACAATGGAACCATTAACAATGAAATTGCACCGCAGCAAGCCACAAAAAATGTATGCTTATACATTCAACCTTTGCATTCGTTTTTTGCTCGTTTCTAGTTTTTTCGCAAATCAAATTCGCAGAAAAGCGAAAGAGTTAACTTGGCAAAAAGCATAAAAAATGATGTGGCTAGCCTTGAGGAAGTGTTTTTTATTTAGCTAGCCAAATGCAACCAGCGAGATGAAAACCAGAAAGCGCCCCAAAGTCTGCGGGGTACGGAGTTGGCGAACGAACAAATAATTTAAAGCCGCATTGTCCATGGGACTCAGAATAGGCGGGTGCGCCGAGTCGAAAAAGGTCGGATCTCGCTTTGCGTGGAGACTTGCCCGTTAGCTGGATGCAGCAGCACTGATATTGCCGAGGGGTCACAGAACACTCTGATCGGGGGTGTATCTATTTGACTCGCTAATGAAAAGACCCAGCCAGCTGAGCTGTACGATAATCACAATGAAGAAACAGGTAGGTAGGGCTTTCTTGGTAAGAATCTGATAAAGTTCCCAGCAGGCATTAGGGCCGTGTGTCAGACCCCCATCACTTGATATTCGGCATCCATAGATCGCATAAAGTCTTGATAGCGCCTCATGTCCATAATTTTAATGGGAAATGGGCTCGATTTTTAACTTCTCCTTAATCACACGCACAAATTGGCCAAATGAAATAAATTCAAATGAGTTCCATTTGCATTATTTCTCGCCCGCCCCACAATGGAGTCCTAAAATTGTCATAAAATCATTAGAAAAGCCGTGGCAGCATTAAAACTGCTTGGCTGCGGTCAACTTGGAGACATAAAAGACGTGAAGTTGTGGGACCCTCGGCGTCTGAGCTAGAAAATTAAGTTTAATGAGCATTTTATGCGTCACAGCATGGGACCCTCTTCTGCTCTGCTCTGCCGAGTATATATAGATTGATTTATCTTGTTTCTCCGCGCTGAAACATAAAATTGGAGAGGCCGGGGTCCAGGGGGAGATCAGGGGCGATCTACGCACGCTTGTGACTCACGATTCCCTCCAGAGGCGGAGTGCGTTCACGTAATTGCAATGCCAAGTGCTGCATGCAATGCAACATGTTCCCAAAAAAAGACACACAACATATGCAAAGTTATGAAACTCTTGGCCGCTGCTGCGCCGCCATGCTGCCAATATGTTGCAACATCAATCGATGATTATTATTTATTCGAGACTTTGCAGCCGAAGTTTGTTTGCCGCTTCCCCGCTGGCCAAAGCGATATGTTCAGCTGGCAATCTGGGCCAAACTTTAGATTTATAGCTGCTGCCGAAGTTTCATTGCCAATTTTCCGGGATTAGGGCGGTAAGAGAGAAAAAGCCCCTGCTTGGGCAATCAGCAGTGCTTGGGACTTTCTTAGCCACTTGCCAAAGATTGCAGTGCGGAGCAGGATTTAATGCAGGGGCGAATTCGATGGAATGCATCCATTCTTATTCCCTGATCTCTGAGTTGAGTTCTGGATACCTACTCTTCTCTAAAACGGCAAAACTATCTATGCCGCCGACATTTGATAGTTAATATTATTTTTCATTTTAAACTGATCTTTAAAAACCTGTATTAAATAACTATCTTTCTTCTTTTCTGTTTAATTGAATCCTTCTAATTGAAACTATTTTGTGCCCGAGTTCTATTTCATTAGTAGTACTCCGGAAATGGAACTATGAAAACTAAAAGTTATTAGCTACAGAACTGTCTTAACCAATAGTCTTAAGGCATCCCGAAATAATTAATGTTTGGTTCCTACACACAAAAAAAAAGACTGTGCTCGACTGTGAGATACCCGGTACCTAAACGCTTGCGCTTCACACTAAAAGGCAATTTAAAATTGTACATAAATTATAATAGTCTACTTCGATACTTCTTAAAATAAATCGCCTCTCGTAAAAGCTCCCGACCTTAACAATTTGATGTCATACTTAAATATGAATGATACATTTTATAGGAAACGAGAAAGAAAGTTAACTTCGGTAAAGCGAAGTTGGTATACCCTTGCAGTCTGCAATTGGATCATTGAAAATCGAACCATTTTAGTAATGTTGAAAAAACATCGTATTTTGTACATTTTACATTTTACATGTAGAATTTTACATTTTCATATAAATCGACCGATCGCTTCTATGGCAGCTATATGATATAGTGGTCCGATTTTAATGAAATGAAAACCATAATTCTAGAACCATAAAAAACTGCTATATCTTAATATTCATAGAAATACGTTGAAAAACAGAGAAGCTAGAATTTTTTTTTACATTAATTTCACCATCATTCCTATGGCAGCTATAGGATATAGTAGTCCGATTTCGATCGTTCCGACATATATACTGCGTGCTAAAGAAATAAGACTATGCTGAAAATTTCAGCTCGATAGCTCAAAAACTGAGACTAGTTCGCGTAGAAACCGACAGACGGACAGACGGACATGGCTAG